>LPNX010849741.1:84958-102077 GCA_001517045.1 Pseudotsuga menziesii | reverse complement strand
GAAGAAACTAACAGAAGAATTTGAGATGAAAAACCTTGGGTTAATGCATTATTTCCTAGGTCTGGAAGTATGGCAAAGTTCAGAAGGAATCTTTCTCAACAAGGGAAAGTATGTGGTAGAGATGCAAAGTCATGGCCACACCCATGGACTCCAACCTGAAGCTGTTAGCTGATGACTCATTAGAGTTAGTGGTTGTGACTCACTACAGACAGATTATTGGGTCATTAATGTACTTAACAAATACCAAGACCAAACATTTGTTTTGCTGTGAACACCTTAAGTCAATAACTTGTTCAACCAAGACTGGTTCACCTAGTAGCTGCAAAACATGTGATGAGATATCTGAAAGGGACTATAGACTTTGGTCTATACTATGATGGTAGCCATGAGTATAGATTGTATAGCTACACAGATGCAGATTGGGCTGGAAGTATCTCAGACAGGAAAAGCACATCAGGTATATGCTTTTGTTTGAGGTCTACTATGAGTTCATGGTTTAGCAGGAAACAGTCCAGTGTTTCTCTTAGCACGGTTGAAGCAGAATACATAGCAGATTGCTCTACTATGTTGTGAAGCCATATGGATTCAGAAGCTGATATTAGGTCTCTTTGACCTGAAGATGGACACAACAATGATTCTATGTGATAACCGCAGTTGTGATGACAAAGAACCCTGTGTTCCACATAACACGTAGAAATTCGGTATTTATACATACAAGATAAGATGAAGATAATGATACTATAGATGCATATGATGGTGATTTAGTATTTCTATACTGAATGTAGAGATGATGATGTTTCAGTATTCCCATATTGAAGATATAGATGATGATGGTTTTCAGTATTCCCATACTGAAGATATAGATGATATTTCAATATTTACATACTGTAGATATAGATGATAGTGATTCCGTATTTCTATACTAAATATAGAGATGATGATGATTTCAGTATTTCTATACTGAAGATATAGATGATGATGCTTTTAGTATTCACATACTGGAGATACAGATGGTGATAGATCAGTATTCAGATATTGAAAATGTGGATGATGATGGTTTGGATGATGATGTACTGACGAAGGCTCTACCTCGAGTAGAGTTCGAACACTTTCGAGACAAGCTTGGTGTTGTTCAAAAAGACCTTCCTCGAAAAGGGGAGTAGTGATGTTGCAGTGGGATTGTATCATCCCTAGCAATTTTCCCTAAAGTGATCCAAAGACCTCAGTCTTCGAGAATGAAGAGGGATTGTATCATCCTGGGACATCTGTCCATAATAGATCCGGTGACCTCGGTCATCGAGAACATGATGGGATTGTATCATCCTTGGGCACCTTCCCTAAAGTGATCCGGAGACCTCGGTCTTCAAGAATGAAGAGGGATTGTATCATCCTGGGACATCTGTCCATAATAGATCCGGTGGCTTCGGTCCTCGAGAATGTAGTAGGATTGCATCATCCTTGGACATAGTCCTAAAGTGATAGGGAGTGATTATCCCGTAATTGTATCCGGTGACTTCAGTCGTCGAGAATGTGGTAGGATTGCATCATCCTTGGACTCAAGTCCTAAAGTGATAGGGAGTGATTATCCCGTAATTGTATCCAGTGACTTTGGTCGTCGAGAATGTGGTAGGATTGCATCATCCTTGGAATCAAGTCCTAAAGTGATAGGGAGTGATTATCCCGTAATTGTATCCGGTGACTTCGGTTGTCGAGAATGTCGTAGGATTGCATCATCCTTGGACTCAAGTCCTAAAGTGATAGGGAGTGATTATCCCGTAATTGTATCCAGTGACTTCGGTCGTCGAGAATGTGGTAGGATTGCATCGTCCTTGGACTTAGTCCTAAAGTGATAGGGACTGATTCTCCCATAATAAATCCGGTAACTTCGGTTGTTAAGAAGTGGTGGGATTGTATCATCCATGGACTTTAAGTCCAAAAGTGATCCAAAGACTTTTTGTCTTTGAGTTGTGGATTGCAGGTTGTTGCTGATGATGATGATGCCGTATTGATCGAAATATCAGAGTATGATGATGATGACATACTGATCGAAAGATCAGAGTATGATGATGATGACATACTAATCTAAAAGATCAGAGTATGATGATGACACACTATGATTATGATGTTTCTGATCGAAAGATCAGAGTATGATGATGATGTTTCTGATCGAAAGATCAGAGTATGATGATGATGCTTCTGATTGAAAGATTAGAGGATGATGATGATGTTTCTGATCGAAAGATCAGAGTATGATGATGATGTTTCTGATCGAAAGATCAGAATGTGATGATGATTATGATTGACAGATCAGAATATGATGATGATGATGTTGCTGCTGATCGAAATGTCAAGGTGCTGAAGATGTTGTTATTGATCGAAAAGTCAAAATGCTGAAGATGTTGCTGATCAAAAGGACAAAATGCTGAAGATGTTATTGCTGATCGAAAAAATCAAAGGTCTTAAGATGTTGCTGATCGAAAGTTCAAAATGCTGAAGATGTTGTTGCTGATCGAAAGTTCAAAATGCTGAAGATGTTGTTGCTGATTGAACAGTCAAAGTGCTGAAGATGTTGCTGATCGAAAGGTCCAAGTGCTGAAGATGTCATTGCTAATTGAAAGATCTAAATGCTGAAGATGTTGTTGCTGATCGAACCAATCAAAGTGCTGAAGATGTTGCTGATCGAAAGGTCCACGTGCTGAATATGTCGTTGCAAATTGAAAGATCAAAATGCTGAAGATGTTGTTGATGATGAAGACTGAATATTGAAGATGAAGACTACATGATGTTGAAAAGCTTCCAATGATTTATAGATGTGTTACCCTGCTGATGTTGATGATGTCCGCTATCTCTACTCTTGTTGTTGTTGATGTAGAATACCCTTCTCGTTAAGGGGGAGTGTTGAAATATTGTAACTTCGAAGAATATTCTTTATGTATCTTTTGTGGTCCCCGATGGTCCAACCGGGAGAATCACTTGTATTACATTGTACCCCGATGCTCCTAATCGGAAGAACTAATAAGAGTCATGAGGTAGTTCCCTCTAATTGTAAAGGTGGGTCATCAGCACCCCAATGTGGTTACTTGAGCCTACATGTGTAACTCAAGCCTACATGAGTTAACTTAAGCCGACATGTTAATTGAGTAAACTTTAAGTAAACGGATGAATATAAATAGAGGTGTAGTGCTCCTCATTTGAGACACACACACTAACTTGGAATAGCGCACTTATGGAGGAGAGAAGTTGCTGGAGAAGGAGGAGAATCAGGTTTTTTATCTCCTTGTTGGTTTTACCTTTTTCCCTTTTGGGGCATCTATATTGAGGAAGATTTTGCTGGGTTTTTCCCTTTAGAGTTTTCCCAGGATAAATCTGTGTTGTTCTTGTGATACTGTTTCTTTCAGTGATCCTATTTTATATGCTTTTATTATGAAAAATGAAATGATATACTGATGTCTTAGCTAAGCATATGAAAATTTAACACCGAGATAGGGTTGACAAGACTTTCTAGGAGACACCAGAACTATATAGTGAGGCTTCGTGGTTTCCTTACCCTAATGTGGTGCTGAAAACTTTAAGAGATCATGCTACTGACACCCTCAATATAGCCTTGGAAATGGAGAACAAGGTGTCAGAGGTCAGTGTGAACCTCTCAAAGGTTCCCACTCCTGACACAATCCACCTCAACAAAGAGACTGGAGATATATTGAATACCAGATTGCTCAAGGATACCATACAGGTGTCCAAGCCGGAGGAAAGTAAAGAAAAAACTTTAAAACTTTTAGGGAAAGTGAGAGTGGAGAACAAAGCGCTCAAAACCCAAATCAACATTCTACAGAATGAAGCAATGCAAATGGAAGGACCGACACATAAAGGGAGTTTGGCTCAGAAATTGCTCGATGACAAAGAGAAGGAGATACAGACCCTAAAGAAGAAGTTAAAAATCCCTACCACCCAGCTCGCTCAAGCAGAAGAATTGGCTGAATTTGAAATAGAAAAAGATAAATTGAACACTGAGCTTACTGACTGCAAATACAAGATACTAAATCTCGAAGAGAAGGAAAGGTAGTGGGAAGCAGACATCCATCTTTTGAAGAGAAGCAACGCAGAGTTAAAGGCCAGATTAGCAATGAAGGAAAATGAACTTCAAGGAAGAAGTGCAGAGAATACAATTCAACCCACAATTGTGGCTAGAGAGATAGATACAGGTTCCCTCTCTAGAGCAATGTACCAAATAGGCCTAAAAGATACCGAGCTCATTAAATTAAAACAACAGATTGAGGAACTGGAAAAAGAAAGGGTCAAAGAGAAACAAGGAAGAGGAAAAGCAGGAGAGAAGTGCCAAGAGCTGATTCAACAAAATTCCAAGTTGAGCAAGTAGGTGGTCGGTAAGCTTGCTTTGCAAGGCACTAGGCATTTGATTTGGGATAAGATCATTATAGAAGCTGACAAGTTCCAGCCTTATCTATATTTTGTTGAAGACTAGGAAAACACTATGACAGAAGCCAGAAAAAAGGTCCATATAGCATTAGGAGAAGTACAGAGAATTCTCTTGGCGACAGCAGAGAGTGCCATTAATTTCCTAAGCTCTTGTTTCAGATGATTCCGCCAACCAATACAGTATCCAAAACAGGGTTGTTGTTGTCTTCGAAGCTAGAAAGGTAGTCACTAAGCATAGGATGTTGGAAGCTGTACAAGAAAAAATAAAAGTTATCGAGCACAAAGTCCTGGAGGTAATCAAGATATTTAGACCACTGGTATGCAGAGGACTCCCCTTTTTCTAGGAAGAAAAAGGTCCTTTAATGTCCTCGAAGGAGTATTAGGAGTGCCTGGTGCATTGCCAATTAGACAACAACAAATTTGGAGATATGCAACAATTGTTGTCAGGGAAGGTCGTTTTTGATAAATTGACCATGGATTTTGAATTGTTGTTTTATTTTAAAGCTGCATGTGCCAAGGACCCTGAGACTTCATACCCTGAAACAATGAAGCTCAAAGCACAAGCATACGACATGGCCAATGTGCTCCTGCCTGGTCCTGATTTATGGAAAGTCATTCAGCAATATGGGTCAACCAAATTCAAAGTGCATCAGTAGGTGTGGCGAGGATGGTATGCGAGAAGTTTTCTCTGCGTTGCACGCCCCTCCCAACTGTATCCTCTCTCAAACTTTGTACAGTTGGCACCCGCCAGATGGAAATATAAGGAACTCTTGTGCTTATTCCCTCCTGCATTCCACATTTCATTGTTAAGCCGCTTTATGTAAACTGCAGCCGATGTGCCACCTAAGAGTTGGTTAGAGGATGTCCTTCTATTGCAACAAATTTTGATTCCTAGATGTTGGTCTAGGAAAATCCCAATGCTATAAATATACCTCCTGAAGAAGGAGAAAGGGTTGAAACGAATGTAATTTTTGTTGTGTATGTTTTCGAGATAATTTTAATAAAATTGTAGAGACAAGGTCGGTGTTTCTTACAAGGATTCATGTGTCATTCGTATTTGCAGTCTGTAGCTTCCTTTCTTATGTGGATGATTTTCCAATTTATCTCGTCCATTTTGTTTTCTTTCATATCTGAAACGTAGTGTATAATAGTTTGGAATTCATACTTGCTATGCTATGGCTGTTGTTTTTTATATTCACCAAAGTTTTCTTCTAAAGTTGATACAGAATTCATTTTTCAATGCTCTGTGTTGATGGTCTGTTCATGTTCCTCTCTTTCACCAGACAATTATAAATCGACCGTGACCAAGTGGCTATCTTGCCCCTGTGTTGGAATTGCTTGCATAAGCTTTTTTTTATTTCTATTATATATCTTGACTCCATCTCCCAATGGTTCTATGTTTTGTTTCAACCACTTTTACAAACAATTTATAGTTTCACTTGTATAAATCTGGCATAGTTAACATTTGGTGAGAGATCCCTCTCAGAAGAGCAGAAGGCTAGTTCTCTCTTCGAAAGTGGTTCTGCTATTACCTCGGAGTGAGCCTTCCACAACCTTTGGTTCAATTCCAGTGCTAACAATATCATTACATCAATATTCATTAACATGTCAGTAATACAATAGTCATACAATAAGGATAATTCAAATACTGTGGATAAGATTTGAATTCACCAACTCAAATTGACTGGTGTGCTAACTCAGTGTGGAAATAATCACAGCTAGAGATCACTAGTTTAACTCCTGATAACTAATTCAGTTCGCAATTAGTTAACTGATGAGGTAGGTGAACAAAAGGTTCCACACTCCCTTAAATCATGAAAATTGGAACTAGGGTGATTGGCAGTGAACTAACTAGTGGGAATCAGAGCATAACTAAACATGAATGACTTTCTACCACATACAACCCAAGGTGACTGCTGGTGGCACTCATAGAGGGTTCCTAAAATGTAGGGATTGGCACCAATGGCACAAAAACTCAAAAGTGTATATGACCCCTGGGCATGTCCCCCTTACATTAGTAAATTGATAATGACCTCCTAAGCTAGGTAAAATGAAAAAATAGAATATGTGGGTAAAGGGAGGATTAATTAATCCTAACATCTTTATTTGCAGGTAAAAGTTGAAAAAGATGTGTTGACTGGAATCTATAGTTGGAGCAACACTCAATGGAAAATACAATTGTCCTAAGTGGTCAAGAAAGATCAAATCCACATTCATATACAATGATCTATGGTATGGGATATGTGAAGGAACCACCATTAAAATAGAAGCGAGACTAACCTTGAGATCTTACCCAAAGCCACCAACATCAGAGAAATAATTAGAAATATGGCATACCAAAGACAACAAGGTATTGGTGATGATCACTGCAAGAGTAAGTGAAGAGGTGACTCAAAACATACTGCCTCAACATCATGTTTTGAATCCTTGAAACATTAAATGTTTTGTATGATTCACATTATGAAATGGAAGTGATTTAGTTGATGTTGAAATTTTTCAGTTAAGAAGTAAAGGATGATGATCCTATGAGGGTTGCATTTGAGATCAGGGAAATCATGCATAAGATTCAAGCCACAGGAATGAAACCAGACCTTCCACTTTCTCACTTTGTAAATTCCCTCTATCCCACCCATTCACACTAGTTTGAATCACTTCAATCTAGTGAGAAGTTCAAGGATGTCAACATTGACACATTGGTGGAGAAGATTGCAGACAAAGAGAAATCCTTTGGGAAGAAGACTAGTTATCCCACTAGAGATACCCTTTTCCTTTCTTAGAAAGGAAAGAACCAGTAAAAATAATCTTTCAAGGGAGAGAGTAGCAAAATAGGATGAGCAAGATGAAAATTTATAGGTAGGGGGGATTAAATAACTTAAGCCAGAGATCATATTTGAAGTGTAAGCGTCATGGGAGGAATGGACATGAAGTATATTAGTGTTGGCCCCCTTTGGAATCCATCAAATAAAGACACAACCAGAATAAATAAGACAAAAATAAAAATCAAGAGGCTTGTAAAGCTCATGTTTCTACTCATCGTATTGTTGCACATTATAATATTGGAATAAACGAAATCACATATTTTTCACCTTATAAATATTGTTGGTTACTTGATACTAGTGCAACATCCCACATGGAATTTAGAAAACATTGTCTTGAATAACTAAATTACAATGCAGATGTCATAGTCTATTTTGTATACAAATCCATCCTTAAACCAAATGGAATTGGTTCCATTAGGATCAAGTTGCCTGGATTCCCTAAGTTTTTTGTTGCAGAATGTTCTCTGTATTCTAGAGTTACAGAAAAGCCTACTATCCTTGGTGAAAATTCAATAGAAATTCCATTCCATCCACATGTTTTATGGAATCATAGAGATAATGAAGTCCTTTGAAAACCAGGTCATCATGACTAGATATGAAGATGAAAGATTGTTGAAGCTGAAAGGTTCATATACAAGAGTTCAGAACTTTTCCTACCTCTCTTAGAATGGAGAAGGTAATATGTCATCTAGTTTGTTATGGAATTCTAGATATGGTAATCTAAATTACGAAAAATTTCACTTGTTAACAAATAATGATGTTTTTGGTTTTCCCACCATTCCTAGAAAGATGAACAAATGTGATGCATGCATATCACGAAAACATAGTAAGCAACCATTTTAAGAGAAAAAATTTAGAGCATGTAGAAAGTAAGAGTTTGTTCACTCTGACTTATGTGGCCGCATGCCTATTCCTTATTCCAATGATAATAAACATCTCTTGACCTTTGTTGATGACTACACCATAATGTGTTGGGTGTAATTTATAAAGACAACATCTAAAGCATTTCAAACATTCAAAATTTTTCATGCATGGATAGAAAATCAAGAACAATATCATATTGGAATACTTTGTATTGATAATGGAAAATAATATGCTTCTAATGTTTTTTAAGACTATATTTGTCAACATGGGATTGCACATCAAACTCTAGTTCCTTACAACCCTAAAAAAAATGGTGTGGCAAAAACAATGAATAGAACCATAATGAATATGGTATGCTTAATGATGGTTTTCAAGAATGTAAAATCAATGTTTTGGGGTGATATGGTATTTTGTGCAAACTATTTGAGGAATAGAATTCCATATGATTCTCTTGAAAAAAAGAATCCATCTGAAATGTTGTATGGCCACCTCCCTTCACTGAGGCATGTTAGGGCATTTTGTTCCACTTGCTATGCCTTGATACCAAAGGAGCAAAGAGAAAATCTTGGTGCTCAAAGTAAAAATTGAAATTTCTTGGGGTATTCAGACACCTCCAAGGCATATCATCTTTATGATGAGGTAAACAAGAAGTTTTTTATTTCCAGAGATGTTTTTTTCTTAAAACTAATAAAAATGATGAGTCTATTGATAAACAACTTCATCATTTGGAGATATTTTCCCATCTAATGACATATTATGAATTTGATAATGAAATTACACATCTTGAGGGGGGGATACTTATATTGGATTGATCTCTTGATATTCCTTTTGAATTAGAACCAACACCCCCTCATCAAGAAAATCATGAAGAATAAGTTCCTGCCACTTAACTTAAACAAGAGGCTCAACTGGATGATGTGATTGAGAGGATTGGAAGACGAAATAATGAAGAAAATGAAGCACCACCATCTGATTAACCTAGAAAATCATGGAAAGTTCCTAAATGGGCCACAAATACACTTTAAAGTGTCCATATTAATGAATTTGGAACGATGGGAACACAAATTTCAACTAGACAAGAAGATGGAGGAGATGCATATAACTCAAGTGATGACATGGATGTCTCATTTGATTGTGAATTGAATTTATATGCTAAATTTTAAGAGGATGTTACCCATGATGAATGGAATGAATCCATGTAGAATGATTATGATGAAATTATGAAGAATGGAGCCTAGAATCTAGTTAACACTCCAATAAGAACCAAACTAATTGGATACAAGTGGGTATATAATAACAAATACAAATTGGATGGATCAATTGAAAAGCACAAATCTAGGCTTGTGTTGAAATCCTATGCACAAAAGGAAGGAATTGACTATGAAGATATTTCTCCCCCACAACAAAATGGGATACCATCCACACCTTATTCTCTTTGGCTGCACAAAATGGGTGGAAACTCTATCAGATGGATGTAAAAAACAAATTCTTGAATGGATACTTGAAAGAAAATGTCTTCATGTCTCATACATAAGGCTTTGTTGTGAAATGGAAAGAACAGAAGGTATGTATTATCTTTACTTCATTGTATGACATGACACAAACACCTCATGCATGGTATGAAAAGCTAACTGAGCATCATCTGAAGTTAAATTTCAAACACTATAATCTCGATGATGCACCATGATTTATAAATAAATTCAAAATATCTATTGTATTTCGTGAGGTGTATGTAGATGACCTTTTGATGACATGTAACAATGAAAGTTATATATTGCATCCATAAAGAAATATTCAAATAATGGATTTGAAATGATAGATCTAGGACACCTTCACCACTACTTGGGAATTTAAGTGACCCAACATCCTAAGAACATATTCATATCCTAGAGGAGGTATGTTGGAGAACTATTTAACATAGTTTTCATGATAGAATGCAACCCTCTCTCGACTCCAATGGAACAAAAGTTGAAGCTCACATCAATTCAAGGAAAAGAATTCAAGGATGTGACCAAGTATCAACAACTTGTGGGAATCCTATCTACCTTACAATCAGCAGATCAGATATTTCATATGTTGTTGGTATCCTTTCAAGGTTCATGCACAAACCTTGTGAAGGACATTGGTCTGCTGCTAAAAGAGTTCTAAGATAATTTAAGGGGACTTAATTTTTTGGACTCAAGTACTCTAAGGTGGATGGCTTCAAACTTATAGGGTACTCTGATTCAAACTTCAATGGAAACAAAGAGACATGAGTGTCTACTTCTGGATATAAAGTGATTCTTGGATCAGGACTTGTTTCTTGGATATCACACAAACAATTAATTCCACTACATCCAACAATAGAGGAAAAATATGTAGTTTTCATTGAAGCAACAAAAGAGATTGTGTGGCTCAAGAAGATACTTGAATATTTGCAGGAGAAACTAGAGAACTCCACTCCCTTATTGATCAAAATATCTTATGCAATAAAGTTGGCCAATAATTCCATATTCCATGATCAAATCAAGCACATCAACATGAAGTATGATTTGATTTGACATCCTGAAAGAGGCCAATGAAGTCCATTTGTACAACATTATTCCACAAATGAGTAAATTGTAGACATTTTCACAAAAGTGATTGGATAAGAAAAGTTTAAAAAATTTAGAACCATGCTCGGACCTACAAAACCCCATTCGAATTAATGGGGGGAATGTTGGAAGCCTAATCCTACAGGATTATGGTTCCATTTGTAAAGAGATGTTGGTAGATGAAAACCAGCAGTCATATATAATGTATAAATAAAGGAGTCTCAATGAATAATATATAAATCTAGGAGTTATTAGACACTCATAATCATCCTCACTATCATTAGTTTTGCGGGGGACATATTCCAGCATCGTATCTCAAAACCCCTAGGTTTCCACTACTATACGATGCATCACCGTGCACCACTCATGTGGATCCTGGTAGCATATAATGATAATGAGAAAATCATATAGATGATGTCCCTCATGATCTGAAATTCACTTTAGTATTTGGTTGATGCCTCAAAAAATTCCTCCAGGATGAACTTGGCACTATGTCTCCTCTATTGTTCTTTCATGGAAGTTCGACACCCTTGAGCCTGCCTTATGATCTTTGAAACCCAAGTCGAGGAATCTGTCATCCATATTCATGTAAATGTATGATGATTTATTAGTATTATGATCACATAATCGAATCTAGATACCCTTTATTCTAGTATGTAAATATGTCTTTCACCATCATAATGCATAAATCATATGTAACATTAGGTCCCAAGGATTGGACAGGTGGTCATGGAAGCTTTGGGTCTACTCAAAATTATATCCCTACATATGGATAGTCCTCTATGATAGGTGTCCATCATGTGAAGAAACCCTCCTCAAATATTTTTCCCATAGTTCTTCCTCCTCCTCATACCATCATCTTTCCCTAAGGATGAAGTTTGGGATCCATCATCCCGCTATCCCGAATTTCAATGTGTGATCATAGCATCAACACTCTCTCAAAAAAGAATACACAGATAAAGGTAGAGAACCCAAAATCATGAGAATTTTGATTATAGTGGTTCAACTAACACTAAATCACTTTCAAGAATATTTGGGCCCACCCAAAGTAGCTTCCAACCAAAACCTACTCCACTATCACCATATGGCCCCTTGAGATCTTATGAGTCCATATCGACCTTAAAATCCACACTAGTTGTTACAGATCATGTCTCTAGGCTCTCAATATATGTTAATAAGGTGTAGGATCTATGTAACTATGCATCCTCCCTATAATGTTGAGCCAATATGTCATCAATATTGACATCGTGTCGCCTCATCGACTTAGTGTTTCATATCACTCCCATCCTAGGGAGCCTTATCATGAAATACATCCTAGAGAGTGAGCTGTATTTGCTCACCCTATAGATAAATGCACAAGCATCTTGGTCCCAATACCCTATGATATTTTTCAGCAAGAGTCTTGATAACCCCATTAGTGGGTTCTCAACAAACTTGTTAGTGGGTTCTTAACAAATTTGAGAAACCTATAGTGTGCAAGCATGTCCCTCACTAGCTGGTTAGTCTAGATTTCCATCTTTATCTATGGAATTTCTTGCTCCCTCCAATTTATCCATATCCTACATTTATCAAGCATTAGATCCAATATGTAGTTAATAACCAATTTTTTACTAAATTTTCACATTTTTCAAGAAAAATGGTGACCTAGGTTTCACTTGGATGGAGGAAATTAGTGACTTGGTCATTGTTTTTCCTCTACTAGGTTTGACCTTAGATCACATATAGTCATCATCTAAATGTGACTTGGTCACACCTATTGATGAGGAATTCATGACATGGGTCACTGATTCCCATTTGATTGGTTTGCCTTGACCCTGAAACCCTCTGGAGCTCACCTAGGGCTCATGAAAGCCCAAAACAAGAACATATATGGGAAAAATTGAAGAGAAAAGTGAGGTCACCAACCTGTAAGTCACAAAATCAAAATATAATAGAAAAAGCAAGATAAATCAACTCTTCAATTTTTGGGATCCACAACCTTCTCCAATGGTGAATGGTGAATCGTGAAAATGACACCTAGAATGGTGATCCCACCTCCTTTTAAGGTAATTTGGGACTATTTTTATTTTGGAAAGTACAACCTCATATCAAACCCATTTGACGTGCCATTTGCACTGTTGGAATCATGATTCTGATCACTTCTTGGTTATGAGATATATTTTCCAGGATAGATGTAATTTATGAGGATATATTTGTCCACATCATTCTACATGCATGCATGTAATTTAGTCTGTATTTTTATGTTATATGGTACTTGTATATTTGGTTTCCTTTTGAGATTTAATTTTATACTTGGGTATCATTTCCATGTGTACATTATTAAGTTGTGACATGACCCTCTTGTTTCAACATGCAACTTCCTGCTATAGGTATATTTTCTCAAACTATCATATATGTGATTTCCCTCAACAAAACATCATTTGCATCAAATATGTTTTCCCATTTTATGCCTGTAGGAATCCCTTTATCTTGGTAAGTGGCTTATCCTAGACACCATTGAAATTTTCCTTATTGAACAGTAGATCCACCCTTTCATTTGTGCCATCATTTAGTACCCCCATTACCATTTAATGCCCATGTTGGTATTATTTATGTAGGATTGGGATGCCATATAGTCCATGATCTTGCACATACATGCGTATTACTTCATCATCATCACGAATTGGTCAACCCATGGATTCCCATACTTATTTCCTTTATAGTGAATTGTTGTTTCATGTTACACATTCATGAGCCCACCACTCCATACATATTGTAAAAGTCACATTATTTTGCCACCATTCATCATCCCTCAAGGATATTACCTTCAATGTACTACCCCAATTATATTCCATTTGTTATCATTTCATCCATTGATTCACTTGGTTGTACATTGGGAACTTATCTCCTTTCCCCCTTGTATTACTCCTCTCAGGTGTCCATGCACTTGGGAAACCATTAAAATACAATGATTTTGAATGCTCCTGATTATTCTATATCATTTAATTTATGGAAACATCCCTCATCACTTTTATTCAATGAATTATTTGATGGGTCACCCATCGAGTCATACAAACACCATTATTTCCTAGAGTCAACATCAGTGCCCCCTATTTTCCCTCTGTGATACAACCCCATTGTAGTTATATCCCCTATTACCCCAATTTGTGTCCCTACCCTAGTATTATCATGACTTCAACATATGATACCAGGTCATCAATCCCTATTCTCTAAATAAAGGAGTATCAAGTCCCCTTGTTAGTGACCCCAGTATCTCCCTTTCTTGTCTCACTCCTTTATCCCTATCCATTATTTTGTTGTATCACTCATGCTTCCACCAAGGAAACATCATTCCCTTATTAGTAGTTAGTATCCCTTTGTCGACGTCAACACATCTATTCCAGAGGATATACCTAGAGGAAACCTCTACCTTGGACCCCTAATCATCATTGATGGGTTCCCTTGTAATGACTAAGGGGAGACCTTAGTGACCCTTAGATTGTTTGCTTCTCATGTGCTTAAATTCAACTCATCACCACACCACTAAGAATCGTACATGTTGATGGCTCTCTTATTTAGTTTGGCCAAAGATACCATATATCCTTGAATCTATGCATTGTTTTAGTCTCTTCAAAATCCACCCAATTACATGCTTCCCATGGCATTTGGGCTACCTTGGTAACAATGTTTGAAATTCCTTCAGTCATATGCTTCTTATGGTATCTAGTTTCGATTGCATCTCCCTAAAATTATTGGATTTAGTCCTTCAGTTGTTTGAGTCAATTTTGAGGAGTTACTTTTCTCTATTCTCCTTCCACATCTTGGCCCCCACCAGTTTTCAACAGGCCAATAGTTACTATGATTCTACATTCTATTGGGATTCCATTGTTCCAACTTGTGTTCATTTTATCAACAATGATTGTATCATGATTATGTATCCATTATGTATCCATAATAGGTCCATCTTTGACCCTCATGATTTATTGTATCTAACAGTTATTCATGTATTGTTTGGTCTCTTCTTGTTTTAAATCCCAGTTTATATCGAGACATTGATACGATCATGGGTATGCTTACATCATCCATATATATGATATTATATACACCTCATCCAATTTGAGTATTTTTTCGACAAGTATGGGCCTCTATAGTCCCTTGAGAGGGAGATTCCTCTATGCTTTGATTCTAGTCTTATATTTAGTCATCACCTATTATCTTCTGAAAGTACGAAAGTCCCATGTTGTATTTCATCCATACGATGAGATCTTGACCTCATACATAAGAGGGAAATCTCTTAATAGTCAAAATTTTCTCACCTTCCATGTCATCATATTTGTCACCCTTATACATCATTAATTGGCATCATAAGCACCATTTTCCATATCATTCCATCCATATGACCTGAGGAGGTGATAAAAATACCAAAGATTGAAATTCAAACCATGTAGTTCACCAATTTGAAAGGGGTTTCTACTTTTCCCACGAAAACAACAGCCTAGGTCACAAGTTTTTCCCACTAAGGTGTGACCTGGTCCCAAAACTTGATTTTCAAGGATAAATTTATTATTTCCCACTTGCTAATGAAGTAGATACCAAAAGAGGACACATACTTTGACATGATCCAAACTTAGTTACATATATAGCTTTCAAAACCCTAATTTATGCACTAAGAAATTAAGGATATGGATAATGTTCATTTTGGATCTATATGTCTGTCTTGACCAATTTTGTGCCTATAAAAAATCGCCCAGTCTCAAAATTCAACACACAATTTCCATATCATACTCACACCATTACTCTACAAAACTACTCCTAGAAAAATAAGGATAGCATTACCTACTTTCTACATCACCATTGTAGAGATCTACTTAGTTATGGCTGGCTAGAGATTGATAGGTAGAAAAGGATATGCATGGAACTTCCCTTAGATAATTGTGGAGTCCCCATTTCCTCTTCATTGTACCAAGGTGCATATTATGTACTATTCTTTGTAATGATAATGAAATCTATTCTTTATCTTACATGTTATCTTGATGATCTCTATGTGTGTTGCAATTTGAAGAATGATGATGGTTTGTTTAGATTCGTTTTTCTTGTTTTTTTCTCATATTGAATCTGCTCAAAGGTATTGAATAACCCCTTCGAGGGTTGTTTTTTCACATGTGGGTGAGAAATCACACCATAGAATAGACATTGATGTGTAGTTTATATAATGAAATTACTGATGCTTAGTTCATATGTAAAAGGACCAATGCATATATAATCATTTTCTCCATAAGTTGTTTAATGGTGATGGTAATGGTAATAGCAATGCTATAAGTAATGGAAATGGTAATGGTATAATTGAAGGTAGAAATGATTTTTTTTGTTGTTGTGATAATTGATGTTTTTATTACAATTTCTCACACCGTTGCATATTTGATCTAGATTATATAGATTACTTTTTTTAGCCACAATGATCCCATGTTTTAGGAAAGATGGGAGCCCCCATTTTAAATTTTGATTCCTTATTTTTTTTTCAAACAATTCTTAGAATCAACATGTTTTTAGTTTATCTTATTCATTATTTCATTTACAAATATTTTGAGTTAATCTGAAACAAGTTAAGCATCTAATTAAGTAAATTTTTACGTTTCTGGCACCTTAATCCTTCTTTTAGAAAAATATTAAAGAAATCAGACTTCAAGAGTCATGATGTAAATATACCAATATTCACCTTTCCAACATTTTGATACCGAGAAACCTATAGTGTGCAAGGATGTCCAGATTTCCATCTTTATCTATGGAATTTCTTGCTCTCTCCAGTTTATCCACATCCTACATTTATCAATAATTAGATCCAATATGTAGTTAATAACCAATTTTGACTAAATTTTCACATTTTTCAAGAAAAATGGTGACCTAGGTTTTATTTGGATGGAGGAAATTAGTGACATGGTCATTGTTTTTCCTCTACTAGGTGTGACCTCAGATCACATCTAGTCATTATATAAATGTGACTTGGTCACACCATTTGATCAGGAATTCATGACATGGGTCACTCATTCCCATTTGATTGGTGTGCCTTAACCCTAAAACCCTCTGGAGCTCACTTAGGGCTCATTAAAGCCCGAAACAAGAAAGTATATGGAAAAATTGAAGAGAAAAGTGAGGTCACCAACCTATAAGTCACAAAATCAAAATATAATAGATAAAACAAGATAAATCAACTCTTGAATTTTTGGGATCCACAACCTTCTCCAATGGTGAATGGGGAATCATGAAAATGACACCTAGAATGGTGATCCCACCTCCTTTTAAGGTCATTTGGGACTATTTTTCTTTTGGACAATACAACCTCATATGAAACCCATTTGACATGCCATTTGCACTGTTGGAATCATGATTCTAATCACTTCTTGGTTATGAGATATATTTTCCAGGCTAGATGTAATTTATGAGGATATATTT
>LPNX010849741.1:65368-82772 GCA_001517045.1 Pseudotsuga menziesii | reverse complement strand
GGAGGCATTTTAGGCCTTTTAGAGCCTTTTTAGATGGTTTTATGGCCTTTTGGAGGCTTTTAGTGGGATTTTCAGGGAAATGTGGTAGGTAAATGGACGAATAAGCCATGAAATGGGGTAGATGAGGTAGTTAACCATTTTTGGGTGTTAACATTTGTCCTCATCATTCTACATGCATGCATGTAATTTAGTCTATATTTTTATGTTATATGGTACTTGTATATTTGGTTTCCTTTCGAGATGTAATTTTATACTTGGGTATCATTTCCATGTGTACATTATCAAGTTGTGACATGACCCTCTTGTTTCAACATGCAACTTCCTGCTATAGGTATATTTTCTCAAACTATCATATATGTGATTTCCCTCCACAAAACATCATTTGGATCAACTATGTTTTCCCATTTTATGCCTGTAGGACTCCCTTTATCTTGGTAAGTGGCTTATCCTAGACACCATTACATTTTTCCTTATTTAACAGTAGATCCACCCTTACATTTGTGCCATCATTTAGTACCCCCATTACCATTTAATGCCCATGTTGGTATCATTTATGTAGGATTGGGACTCCATATAGTCCATGATCTTGCAAATATATGCATATTATTTCATCATCATCATGAATTGGTTAACCCATGGATTCCCATACTTATTTCCTTTATAGTGAATTGTTGTTTCATCTTACACATTCATGAGCCCACCACTCCATACATATTGTAAAAGTCACATTATTTTGCCACCATTCATCATCCCTCAAGGATATTACCATCAATGTACTACCCTAATTATATTCCATTTTTTTATCATTTCATCCATTGATTCACTTGGTTGTACATTGGGAACTTATCTCCTTTCCCCCTTGTATGACTCCTCTCAGGTGTCCATGCACTTGGGAAACCATTAAAAAACAATGCTCTTGAATGCTCCTGATTATTCTATATCATTTAATTTATGGCAACGTCCCTCATCACTTTTATTCAATGAATTATTTGATGGGTCACCCATCGAGTCATACAAACACCATTCTTTCCTAGAGTTGACATTAGTGCCCCCTATTTTCCCTATGTGATACAACCCCATTGTAGTTATATCCCCTATTACCCCAATTTGTGTCCCTACCCTAGTATTATCATGAGTTCAACATATGATACCAGGTCATCCATCCCTATTCTCTAAATAAAGGAGTATCGAGTCCCCTTGTTAGTGACCCTAGTATCTCCCTTTCTTGTCTCACTCCTTTATCCCGGTCCATTATTTTGTTGTATCACTCATGCTTCCATCACGGAAACATCATTCCCTTATTGTTAGTTAGTATCCCTTTGTCGATGTCAACACATCTATTCCAGAGGATAGACCTAGAGGAAACCTATACCTTGGACCCCTAATCATAATTGATGGGTTCCCTTGTAATGACTAAGGGGAGACCTTAGTGCCCCTTAGATTGTTTGTTTCTTATGTGCTTAATTTCAAATCATCACCACACCACCTAAGAATCGTACATGTTGATGGCTTTCTTATTTAGTTTGGCCAAATACACCATATATCCTTGAATCTATGCATTGTTTTAGTCTCTTCAAAATCCACCCAATTACATGCTTCCCATGGCATTTGGGCTACCTTGGTAACAATGTTTGAAATTCCTTCAGTCATATACTTCCTATGGTATCTAGTTCCGATTGCATCTCCCTAAAATTATTGGATTTAGTCCTTCAGTTGTTTGAGTCAATTTTGAGGAATTACTTTTCTCTATTATCTTTTCACATCTTGGCCCCCACCAGTTTTCAACATGCCATTAGTTACTATGATTCTACATTCTATTGGGATTCCATTGTTCCAACTTGTGTTCCTTTTATCAACAATGATTTTATCATGATTATGTATCCATATTAGGTCCATATTTGACCCTCATGATTTATTGTATCTAACAGTTATTCATGTATTGTTTAGTCTCTTCTTTTTTTAAATCCCAATTTATATCAAGACATTGATACGATCATGGGTATGCCTACATCATCCATATATATGATATTATTTCGACAAGTATTTGAGTATTTTTTCAATTTGAGTATTTTTTTGACAAGTATGGGCCTCTATAGTCCCTTGAGAGGGAGATTCCTCTATGCTTTGATTCTAGTCTTATATTTAGTCATCACCTATTATCTCCTGAAAGTACGAAAGTCCTATGTTGTATTTCATCCATACGATGAGATCTTGACCTCATACATAAGAGGAAATCTCTTAATAGTAAAAATTTTCTCACCTTCCATGTCATCATATGTGTCACCCTTATACATAATTAATTGGCACCATAAGCACCATTTTCCATATCATTCCATTCATATGACCTGAGGAGGTGATAAAAATACCAAATATTGAAAGTCAAACCATGTAGTTCACCAATTTGAAAAGGGTTTCTACTTTTCCCTCGAAAACAACAACCTAGGTCACAAGTTTTTCCCACCAAGGTGTGACCTGGTCCCAAAACTTGATTTTCAAGGATAAATTTATTATTTCCCACTTCCTAATGAAGCAGATACCAAAAGCGGACACATACTTTGACATGATCCAAACTTAGTTACATATATAGCTTTCAAAACCCTAATTTATGCACTAAGAAATTAAGGAGATGGATAATGTTCATTTTGGATCTATATGTCTGTCTTGACCAATTTTGTGCCTATAAAAAATCCCCCAGTCTCAAAATTCAACACACAATTTCCATATCATACTCACACCATTACTCTACCGAAATACTCCTAGAATGTATTGAAGGGTTAGGACCTAAAAGTGATCCAAAAATGCGTCGAAGGTTTAGGACCTAAAAAATTGAGGTAAAATTGACAAGTTGTGGAACAATTTTGAGTTGGTGGAATAGGTACGTGGCCACCAATATCCACCTAAATCATCCACCCCTCCTTAGGAATAAATGTTCCCAATTGCATCAATTTCCTGCATCAAATGATGAAATTTTTTCTAAATTTAGCTCCTCATGAGCCACTTTCCCTGCTTTAACAACTCCATAGAGTTGGATGCTTTTCTAGTAGCTTTCCTTAATATTTCTTTCCGTGATCCAACTGATTATTTTCTAGTAAATGCAGTCAGGATTGAGTCTTATAAGGCCCAAATTCTCAACTACATTTGAAGTTTCGAAGAGAAGTGGAAATTATGGTAAAAGTACCTCAACCTTAAATACAGGGTGCAAGCCAAGGAAAGGGGGGATACTTAATTGAAAGGAACTCTCATGCATAACATTGGTGAAGATGTAAAACCTACATGGGATTGGGAATATACCATAATTGGGTCATGTGAGGCACTCTTGTTTTGAATCTAAGAATACCTTATATCCTAATTAAAACTTGTGTGGAACCCAATAATTTTTGTGGAACTACTTGTACTTGCACTACCAGAAAAAGGGCTACGGTGACGGGTGAAAAATTTCACTATAACTTGATTAGTAATGGTCAAAAGGGAATTTTTCACCAAAACCCGAACACCACCAAAGGAGGTGTAGCCAAAAGAAAATGGGGATATGGTGATGTGCTAATTTTGTCACCAATAAGCAACAATCGTGATAGCTAGAGACTGTCACCATTTCTAAAGGACAATAGTGGCATGGATTTAATGACCATCGCCATAATATCATTGGTGACAGTTAAAATGGATTATGTCTCCAAAATACCAAATATCACCAAAGGTAGTGTAACCAAAAGAAAGGAGATATGGAGACATTCTAATCCCGTCGCCATTAAGCATCAACCATGATAGCTAGAGACCATCGTTGATTCTTCAGGAAAAAAGTGACATAGATTTAATGACCATCAACATAACCTCATTGGTGATGGTTGAAATATTGGCCTCCATCACCAAAAATAAGAAAGTATCAAAAGGTAGTGTATCCAAAATTGAAGGAGATATGGAGACATATTACAACCTTCACCAATAAGTATCAATCATGATGGTCAGATACAGTTTCCAATTCCATAGGACAACAATGACATAGCTTCAATTACCATCACCTTAACCTCATTGGTGACACTTTAAACGTCCTTTGTCACCAAAAAATAAACATCACCAAAGTCGACTTAGGAAAGAGAAAGGAGATATTGAAACGTACAATGTTCGTAACCTGTTAGTGCCAAAAATTGTTCTCGGACTACTAAAGAACAAGCCAACACAATATCACAAAATAAAACTAAGTAAAACAGTTTTTTTGCGTTTTGGTTTTATAGTTTGATAACAAGAGGGTAAGATCTCATCAAGCTAAGACAAACACTAAATCATATAACAATGAAGGACTGAGATGCATAATATATGAAACATAAACTAGAAACAATAAGCACAACACTGAATTTCATCCACAATTCATAGGCATTTCATGAATAATAACCTCAAACAAGAAATGAAACTGTCAACTGAGTGATTACACAAATCAGAAATAAAACTAACAAATTGAGAAAAATGGGATTATAGCTTGCATATATATCATAATCAGTTATCAAAAATACATAAGAGTTTCAGAACTTAGCTCTGTATACAGTAGCTTGAAACCCTCCCCTTGTACAAAAATTCAAACCCTTCCTCATTCTATTGTCTTGCTTTTATCTTGGTTACATCCAACAAGCAGTTATAGAACTTCCTAACTACCTTCTAGGTCAGACTATCGACCACTAACAAAGTAATAGTTTTCCAAAATTAACTAATATCTTAACAAAAATTAACTAATAACACCTATCACTAAAAGCCTTTTACAAATCTTTGGCAGCTTCTTCCAAAAGGGCTATCCCCTCCAAATCTTGAGTCTTCCTTCTGGTTCTCTACTACTCAGCTTCTAGGTCTTTGACTCTTTTTGATAATTCCTGATTTTGTTGAGTTACTTCTTGGACAGTTTTCTTCAGCTCTGCACATAAAATTTGTGTCTACCTTTTCCTCTTCAGTGCTTCCTTGGAAACTACAATTAATTCTTGGTAATGGCTATTAATATCCTCTAGATATTCTCTTAATCTTCTGTTGGACACTACTAATTCCATCTGATACTTGTACTTCTTGATACTTCTTCAAAGGTTTTCATTCTCATAATCTATACATTTTCCTTCTGAAGTTGAAGACAGCCCTTCTAGCATCCAAGGGATTTTCAATTTTTTAAAAATCTCCTCATCATCCTCTTGCTGTTATTCTATCATTGTTACAGGAACCTTGGAGATTCATCATCTTCAAAATTGCACTGAGTTGATGGCTCTGTAATATTTTCCTCATCTACACATAATGTTGTCATGACTGACTGTTGTTTCATAAAATCATCCTGCTGATGGCTAAAATTTTCTTTTCTTTGAACATCTTCTAAATTCTCTAAGATTTTAATCTTTGTTGATTCTGAATTAACCTTCAAAGAAACCTATTTCTTACCTTTGACCTTTCTATCATTCAAGATTTCCTCCTCTTCTAAATATTCTTGGGAAGAAGAGTCTTCTACTATTGTAATTTTCTCCTGAGCTATCTTAGGATTTAGAAGATTTTTCATGTTCAACCTCAAGTTTTTCTTAGGTATAGTTTTAGGTCTCTAGGATACTCCTATTTCTCCCAACATGCTCCTGGTTTTACCTTGATGCTTAATAGCTGCAAGCTGAACCACCTTTCTTTTGACTCCTTGTAAAACTAGTTTTTCTTCAAACCCTTCTTGTGAACTCGGTGCATTGTCAACCCTTGTTTTTATCAATTAGTGGGATTTCCTTTATTTCTTCATGTACTTCTGTATGGATCTGTTCTTGTTCTAACAGGCCTTCATCTATTCCCTGGTTTGCATCTTCATTAAGGGTATTTTCTGTGTGATCTAAATTCTGTCTTTGAACTTTCAACAATTCATTTTCATCAGTTTTCTTTTCATCTTCATTTTTAGGCTTTTCAACCCTATGTGTAAAGGAATTTTCTTGTACAGTCTCCTCTTCCACTTCGACTATGACTTCTTTCTTCAACTTTTTAACTAAGTTCTGGGATTTATTCACTTTTCTTCTCTTTAACTAATCCTCCTTTTCACTTTGAAATCTAGACCAAAACATAAAATAGTCCCAAGTATTTCCCTTCTTCTGGAGCACAGTACTGATAATCAATTTTATCAAACCATGATGGAAAATGTAATGCTGAGTATGATCCTGATGCTCCCTAATTCTGCTAGACATCTTCTGCAAATTTTTGAGGAAAAAGAAAGGGAGTTTCATTCCTGATTCCTGACTTAAGTGTTGTAAAACCCTAATGTGGTATTTGAACACAGAGGCATATCTTCCTTCACAAGTTACATCATTCTGTAAGATCTTGATTGGCTCTCTCCATTTTGGTTTAAAGTTCTATATATGTACCCCTTTACCCAAATCTGCAACTACATTGGACAGCAGGTAATTCTATGAATTAAAAACAAAAGGCACCTCTTTAAACCAAAACTCACCTTCATCAACAATGCTTGTAGCCTCTCCTATTAATTCTCTAGTCAATTCAAATTTTAGGGTATTAAATGAGACTGTGTCTTTCTCTAAACTCTGATCAAATTCATAAGAAAACTCTGTATGATGACCATCAATTTTCTCAAAATATTGCAACTAGCCTGATTCTGAAAACAACTTTGCACAGTCAGGGAAAGTTTTATCCCAAGACATGTCTGAAGGCTCAGCCCTATTCATCTTCCCACTTCTCTTCATTCTAGGTAATACGTCTTAATTGTTTTTCCTTCATAAAATGGTTCAAACTAATTTGAAAGTATGAAGTCTCGATAGTAAATAAGAAATTGAGCAGATTGAAAACCCTAGATATTAAATTTTCCTCAAGACTGATAAAAATCTTAGGACAATTTTTACTGACAACAAAGATTAATAACTGAGCAACAAATCGGGCTCCTGAACCTGATGTAATTCTTAATTAACAACCATCACTACTCTTCTGTCACTACAAACCCAAATTTAGGGATGATGTCAGCAATTGGTTGCATACCTGTCGTGATATTAGTTTTAATTCCTAAATATTTGGTATCTTGTCTTCCCAGGTGTCCCCTGACCTTTTTTTCTCTGCCTTCAGTTGCCACGATTGCACCAGTTGATTACCCTGCAAACCCTAAATATCTAACCGTCTTCTTCTTCCAACCATGAACTGCCAAGTCTCAATATGGTCTTTGTGATATTTCATACATTCAGTAAATTCATAATTGACAACAAAATACCCCCATCGTGCACCATCATTATTGTTTAATGGATCTGCATCTTCCACCTTTTGGACAGCTGCAACTTGCCTGAATGATTCTTTCTTTAAGTCAAAACACTTGTCAAAATGATTAGTGAGGCCTAAACACATATCAATCTCCTTTACAAGTGCGAAAAACTCCTCTCATGTGCAAATTTTGAAATTCATGAGCAAAGATACAATTTTTCAAAAGTCGTGATTTTCATGTAGGGCCCTTGTTCATATTTTCTGTCTTTGCGCTACAAGAATATCTGTTTAATGATTTTTTAACCAAAACAAAAAACAATGTGTTAAATTTTTGTAATTAACCTTTGATAAGACCTTATGGTATTTTTTTAGAACCTTTCATAAATATATACATCCTATAAGCCCATAAAAACTATGAAATCTACTAAGTAAAGCAAAATTAAAAAGAAAACCTATAAAATCAATTATAAACATAAGTATACTATCAAAATACTTTAAAATAAACAAACTCAAAATTTTAAAGCAATCAGAAAAATCATGTTTTAAAACAAGCATATGGTTCAAAAATAGAAAAAGGAAACAAGCTATAACATCTGGCTCCTATTGCGGGATGAAGTCTTCCTTGTGAGGCTTCAAGAACCTGTAGATCAGTGCCTTCTATCATTTAACTGAACCTATCTGCTACTCTGCAAAACATCCATTGGGCTATGGAGTCTTTATTCAATCCTTCACACACTGGTATAAACAATGAAAGTCAAATCTCTTTCCTTCCAAGACTATAAAATTATTTGAGGAACCTTCCATTTACTGAATCAAATTTTAATCCCATTTCCATTGTAACCAGGAAAAAATTTCATCACCCCACCAAAACTTGCTTCCAACTCCGAATATATGTATAATCAGAAATATTGGAAAAAATGAAGAGAAAAGATCTAGCCACTTGTACTCACTTTCATCAAATGGTGTCTCTAAGATAACAGATTTATAATTTAGTGTTGACTCTAACTAATATGCCACTGGATCATAAAAATTGCCAAAATTTACCTCTTCCTATTCTATGAAAAAGATAGGCTGTCCATAAGAATGTTTTGTTCTATGAATATCAACCAGACATGGTGATAAAAGACATCAGGATCAGCCTGAATTTGCTCTGGAATTTTTTGGACAGCATCATTAATAATGTCAACAAGCTTAAACTCCTTTTCCACACTATATTCAAATGGATAACTATCATACATTGGCTCCAGTTGTTCAAGGATAATGGACTGAATGCATTCCTGAATCTGCTGATCAGATTATACCATATCACACACATCACACATTTCTGGGTCTTTCTTTTCAATTTCATCATCATATTTATAAAAAATTAGAACATCTTCATAATGGTTTTGAACAACAGATTTATCATAACCATGAATATAATAAAATTCTGATATAATGTTAAAAATGTGAACAGCCTGGATTTCATCGATTTTAGTATCAAAACAAAAAGGTATAGAATATAATTAATCATAGAATTCTTGTCTTGGAACCCCAATCTCTTCATCATAACGAGGAGTATTTTGGGAAATTTCAAATGATGATGCTTAAGTTTCGTGTTTTTCTTCAATACATAGCTGATCTTTAACACAACAATGATTTCCAACAGTTTGTTGAACAAGAGATTGATCTTCAATAGGATTAGCATTCAAATGATTATTAAGAGTGTTGAAAGCATTATGAAAACATTCCAAACTATCTCTGCTGATCTCATCACTAGAATCATCTCCAACCTGACTTAAAACAACAACTTGATTATAGTAATGATCATGGAATTATTCCTTAATAGCAGAATCTGAAAACATTACTTCTTCATCTTCAACAAATTCTGAAACTACAACTTCTTCATGACATGTTTTGAATCCTTGATTATACTTATCAGCATGATATTTTGAATCAGAAATTGTATTATAAAAATCATCCTACTCACAACAATCTTTAAAAGAGAATTCAGCTGAGAACATATACTTACAATGTTTTTGGAAACATGTGTGGAATTCTTTCAATGAGGAAATGCTAGCAGTGGGAAGAGAAAAATATTATTCTCATGCATCTTGCTCGGGTGAATACATGAAGGGTATTTTTTGCATGATCTAAATTCTTTCTTTGAACTTTCTTGTGCATCTTGCTTCATTAAGGGTATTATTCTCATGCATCTTGCTTCATTAAGGGTATTTTTTGCATGACCTAAATTCTTTCTTTGAACTTTCAACAATTCATTTTCATCAGTTTTCTTTTCATCTTCACTTTCAGGATTTTCAACCCTCTCTGTAAAAGACTTTTCTTATACAGTCTCCTCTTCCACTTCGACTATGACTTCTTTCTTCAAATCCTCCTTTTCACTTTGAAATCTAGACCAAAACATAAAATAGTCCCAAGTCTTTCCTTTCTTCTGGAGCACAGTATTGATAATCAATTTTATCAAACCATGATGGAAAATGGACCGCTGAATATGATCCTGATGCTGCCTAATTCTACTAGACATATTCTGCAAACTTTTGAGGAAAAATAAAGGGAGATTCATCCTTGATTCTTGACTTAAGTGTTGCAAAAACTTGATGTGGTATTTGAACAGAAAGGCATATCTTCCTTCACAGGTTACATAATTCTGCAAGATCTTGATTGGCTCTCTCCATTCTGGTTTAAAGTTCTATATATGTACCCCTTTATCCCAATATGCAACTACATTGGACAACAGGTAATTCTCTGAATTAAAAAAAAAAAGGCACCTTTTTGAACCAAAACTCACCTTCATCAGCAATGCCTGTAGCCTCTACTATTAATTCTCTAGTCAGTTCAAATTTTAGGGTATTAAATGAGACTGTGTCTTTCTCTAAACTCTGAGCAAATTCATAAGAAACCTTTGTATGATGACTATCAATTTTCTCAAAATATTGCAACCAGCCTGCTTGTGAAATTAAATTTGCACAGTCAAGGAAAGTTTTATTCCAAGACATGTCTGAAGGCTCAACCCTATTCATCTTCCCACTTCTCTTCATTCTGGGTAATAAGTCTTAATTTTTTTTCCTTCACAAAATGGTTCAAACTACGCTGAAAGTATGAAGTCTCGATAGTAAATCAGAAATTGAGCAGATTGAAAACCCTAGATATCAACATTTCCTCAAGACTGATAAAAATATCAGGACGATTTTTACTGACAACAAAGATTAATAACTGAGCAAGAAATCGGGCTCCTGAACCTGATGTAATTCTTAATTAACAGCCATCACTACTCTTATGTCACTACAAACCCAAATTCAGGGATGATGTCAGCAATTGGCTACATACATGTCGTGATAATAGTTTTAATTGCTAAAAATTTGGTATCTTGTCTTCCTAGGTGTCCCCTGACCTTTGTTTCTCTGTCTTCAGCTGCCACGATTGCGCTAGTCGATTACCTTGCAAACCCTAAATCTCTAACCGTCTTATTCTTCCAACCACAAACTACTAGGTCTCAATACGGTCTCTGTGATATTTCATACATTCAGGAAATTCGTAATTGACAACGAATTACCCCCATCATGCACCATCATTGTTGTTTAAAAGATCTACATCTTCCACCTTTTGGACAGCTGTAACTCGCCTGAATTATTCTTTCTTTAACTCAAAACATTTGTCAAAATGATTAGTGAGGCCTAAACACGTATCAATATCCTTTACAAGTGCGAAAAACTCCTCTCATGTGCAAATTTTGAAACTCATGAGCAAAGATACAATTTTTCAAAAGTCACGATTTTCTTATAGCGCCCTTGTTCATATTTTTTGTCTTTGCGCTACAAGAATAGCTGTTTAATGATTTTTTAACCAAAACTCAAAACAATGTGTTAAATTTTGGTAATTAACCTTTGATAAGACCTTATGATATTTCTTTAGAGCCTTTTAGAAATATATACATCCTAGAAGCCCATAAAAACTATGAAATCTACTAAGTAAAGAAAAATTAAAAAGAAAACCTAAAAATAAATTATAAACATAAGTCTACTATCAAAATACTTTAAAATAAACAAGCTCAAAATTTTAAAGCAGTCACAAAAATCATGTTTTAAAACAAGCATATGGTTCAGAAATAGAAAATAGAAACAAGCTATAACATCTGGCTCCTGCTACGGGATGAAGTCCTCCTTGTGAGGCTTCAAGAACCTATAGATCAATGCCTTCTGTCATTTAACTGAACCTATCGGCTACTCTGCAAAACATCCATTGGGCTACGGAGTCTTTATTCAATCCTTCACACACTGGTATAAACAATGAAATTCAAATCTCTTTCCTTCAAAGACTGTAAAAGTATTTGAGGAACCTTCCATTTACTGAATCAAATTATAATCCCATTTCCAATGTAACCAGGAAAAAATTTCATCACCCCACCAAAACTTGCTTCCAACTCCGAATATATGTATAATCAGAAATATTGGAAAACATGAAGAGCAAATATCTAGCAACTTGTACTCACTTTCATCAAATGTTGTCTCTAAGATAATAGATTTATAATTTAGTGTTGACTCTAAATAATCTGTCACTGGATCATAAAAATTTCCAAAAGTTACCTCTTCCTTTTCTATGTAAAAGATAGGTTGTCCATAAGAATGTTTTGTTCTATGAATATCAACCAGACATTGGGGATAAAATACATCAGGGTTAGCCTGAATTTGCTCCAGAATTTTTTGGACAGTATCATTAATAATGTCAACAAGTTGAACCTCCTTTTCCACACTGTCTTCAAATGGATAACTATCATGCATTGGCTCCAGTTGTTCAAGGATAATGGATTGAATGCATTCATGAATATGCTGATCAAATTGTACCATATCACACACATCACGCATTTTTGGGTCTTTCTTTTCAATTTCATAATCATATTTATAAAAAATTAGAGCATCTTCATAATGGTTTTGAACAACAGATTTATCCTAACCATGAATATAAGAAACTTCTGATATAACCTTAAAAATGTGAACAGCCTGGCTTTCATCGATTTTAGTATCAAAACAAGTTTCATGTTTCTCTTCAATACATAGCTGATCTTTAACACAACAATGATTTCCAACAGTTTGTTGAACAAGAGATTGATCTTCAATAGGATTAGCATTCAAATGACTATTAAGAGTGTTGAAAGCATTATGACAATATTCCAAACTATCTCTGCTGATCTCATCACTAGAATCATCTTCAACCTGACTTAAAACAACAACTTGATTATCGTAATGATCATGGAATTCTTCCTTGATAGAAAAATATGAAAACGTTACTTCTTCGTCTTCAACAAATTCTGAAACTACAACTTCTTCATGATATTTTTTGAATCCTTGATTATACTTATCATCATGATTTTTTGAATCAGAATTTTATTATAAAAATCAGCCTTCTCACAATAATCTTTAAAAGAGAATTCAGTTGAGAACATATACTTAGAATGTTTCTCTAAACATGTGTGTAATTCTTTTAGTGAGGAAATACTAGCAGTAGGAAGAGAAAAATACCATTCTCGTGCATCTTGCTCGAGTGAATACATGAACATATTCATGAGCACATCTTCATGTTTTATATTTAACTAAACTATATATATTTGATGAAATCTGATGAGGTGATCTGAAGGATTATCCTCTTTTCTTTCTCTAAACCATGGATGACAATCTCCCCAAACATCCATAGTAGGTACTGGATTTGGAAAACCTGGAACATTGGAAAAATTGAAAGGCACAAACCTTTGAGCCAGAATGGCTTCCATGGTCTTCGACATCTGCATCTTGAACTAGTGGAGTCGCCCTTGTTCATATTTTCTGTCTTTGCGCTACAAGAATATCTGTTTAATGATTTTTTAACCAAAACTCAAAACGATGTGTTAAATTTTGGTAATTAACCTTTGATAAGACCTTATGATATTTCTTTACAACCTTTCATAAATATATACATCCTATAATCCCATAAAAACTATGAAATCTACTAAGTAAAGAAAAATTAAAAAGAAAACCTATAAAATCTATTATAAACATAAGTCTCCTATCAAAATACTTTAAAATAAACAAGCTCAAAATTTTAAAGGAATCAGAAAAATCATGTTTTAAAACAAGCATATGGTTCAAAAATAGAAAACATAAACAAGCTATAACATAACCAATTGTGGTCAATAACCATCGACAATGAAAAAGAACAAAAGTGACATATATTTAATAACCGTCATGACAACCTCATTGGCGATGCATGAGAAACAACCATCATCATTTTGATTCAAGTTTAAAAAAAAATTGTTATGGAACTTCAAGAATAGTCATCAAAGTTTTATTAATGGTGCCATGGTCACAAATGATCACTGTTAATTTCTGCAATGGTGACATACACATAATTAATTCTCACCATTGAATTTTTCAATAGTGACGGTCACAAAATTAAACATCACCATTAATATCTGCAATGGTGACAAGTAGAAAATTAAATGTCATCTCTAATCCAAAATTTAAAGTGAAACTTTGAGGCTTTTTTTTCTATTTCAGTGTGAGTTTAGAACTGATTTTTATGCTGTAGCCCCACAAGGTTCTATATGAAATAAAACACTATAAGACTAACAACACATCGCACAACCTCTTTCAAGAAACAATTTCAAACACTCTTCCAAACACATAAAAGAACATTAAAATTTGCTCAAAAAATGGAAACTTACATGGAAATTATAGAGTTTGATAGGAACTCTTGATTCATAGAAAACTTAAATATTCCCCCCATGGTCTCAATATTAGAAAGGGTTTACGATTTATCATGAAAAATTCAAATTCAAAAAATTATTATAGATATCTAGTCTCGGTTTCTCTGATTTCTCTTCCCTTTCTGGTTCTTCCTCTCTCCTCTTATCTATGTTCCATCTTCTCTTCTTCTACCCATAAATTTATCAGTTGTAGTTTCAACCAGTTTCTTCCCCTCCAAAAAACTGCTCCTACATTAATTTTGGTCATTAATAGCTTGTACAGTGAATCTTTCCTCGTTGAATAATTCTGAATTTGAGCCTTGGTGACATTAAAACAATGGGTCAAATAATATCCAAAATGGTGCCACACAACCATTCACATTAATGTAAAAAAATCTCAAAATCCCACCTAATAATCTGTGCTAACCATTTTTTTAAATGGCATTAAAAGTAAATAAAAAAATTCTAATCAAATTGAAACCCTTGGCACTTAATCCGTCTAATGATCCAAGTTGTTGACGCGTTGTTTCCCATGCGTGCACCCAAAACATGGGATTTTTACTTCAATGGTCCTAATTATCCTGGGATATAATCCCATATGTTGGAATAAATCCATGATTGCACACATACCCATGGATATCCCCGATCGCAGACGACTACAATAAACTATGGGCCATCACTTTAAGGAAATTCTGAACTGTCCATGAAAGCTGGTGGAAGGAAACTAAAACTATGAAGTTGCTTCCCGGTTATGATCCATATTGAGTCTCACAATAGCTGTAAAGTAATCATACTCTTTTGTGATCTTGAATGGAGAAAAACAAGTCCCATATGAGTTTGTGTCATCAACAATATAGATTAAAAATGCAACAAGTAGAAAATATATCTCAACCATTGGTGATAGCTAGATAAAAATTAAAGCACATAAGAGAGCTATTTCTCCATCTTCTTGATCAATATTTTAAAGAAGATATACATTGTTCATGGGATATCATACCATCACCACAAAAGTAATATTTTCTTGATACAACTTGGCACCAACTTAAATCTCCATCGAAAAAAGTAAGTCAAAAAGTTCACTGAGATCTGTCCTTACCACCGTCTACATAGATTATTATGATATATACCACCATATAGACCATTTGCACCAACTATCCAACCAAATTCCTTGCTATAAGTTCCCCTAATCCAAAAAAGGTGTCGGTCACGATTTGGACATCACGTAAATGGTCATTGGTGAAGAAGTTAAGGATCTTGAAACCTTAAAAATTTTAAAATAGGAAAAATCAAAACTCATAGTTTAGATCTCTAAACTAGGAAAGGCATTAGAAATAAGCAATTACCAGTTCATGCTTCTAAGTTGGGGGGTGTAGGATATCATAAAATACATTCAAGGATCCAGTTCAGACAATTGAAATGTATCCAAGTAAGTAAAAATTTTCATCTTTTGAGTTTGACAATCACCTGTATTGGATGCGTGGTTCTTGAAAAGCTTAGTTCCTAACTTCTTGATATCCTCCATATTCATATCCTTCCCCCTTTTTAGTGCTTAAAATCAGAACGGATTCTCCGGTGCCACACAAACCTTAAAATGGGAGGGAAGAAAGGTACTACAACTTAGTCGTCCTCTTCTACATCCCTTTCATATTAGTCAGAGATTTCTAACACCTCTTCATATCATTTACCATATTCTATATATATCGATGGGATGAGTTTGGTCATCCTCATACCAAAATATCAACCAAAAAATTGATAGGAGTAGCCCTCGGGAAACTTCAAAATGTTCAAGGAAAATCACCCAGAATGGGTAGAATTTGGTAGTCCCAACTGGCGAACATTTAGTCCCTGATTTTTTTTCATTTCTTGAATTCGTTCAATTATATGCCATTAATTATGATAGTGCAAATGCAGTTGTCAAGGCCAATTATGGAAGAATCCCCTTTGATATTTTTTCTAAATCCATCATAAACATGTTGGGAACTACAAATGATGGGACTCAATTTTCCCTCTAAAAAAAACTACATATTATGCAAAGCAAGATACCTCTCACAAAGAGATGATAAAAATATTTCTGATAATTGTAACAAAGTAGAAGATGGATCATCTTGACCCCTGGATACAAGCCAATGTGTCACCATGGAACCAACAAACTCTCTCTGCATTTACCATCATACTAGGTAAAGATTCTAATGATAAGGTTGATGAAGGTATGTCAAATTTAATTTATAGATATAATATTGATAACCTTCCCAATCTCAATTATACAAAATCCCTAGAAGTAAGGATCAGAAACCAGTTAGCAGTGTCTGAAGAAACTGGGGCTTTAGATATTATTCCTACCTAGTTTAATTGCTGATTTTCTATCAATATCACCATTTTGAGAACCTTGAGCTATGGAAAGTTGAGTATGGAATACCAAAGAGAGTGTATGATTGGATTCCTTGGATAAACAAAGAGAAGGAAAGGATGTCTCATGGATATGATTTGTATCTAGATTTAAGTATCAATCATTTAAATTAATTCAAGGGAAAACGCATGCCTCAATAAATCAAGTCATATCTACAACTGGGAGAAGATACGAAGAGGCGATTAGTACATGGAATAGTAGTACATGGTGATCAGGTTGTATGGAACTAAATCATCTCCTAAAAAGTTGCCCAATCTCCTTACCCACATGAATTTTTCCCTTGAATATGTAAGTCATATGATAGAGGTAGAGAATATACATTATTTGCAATCTAGAAAGAATAAGAGAAGAACTATATTCCCAATACCAATGGGAAGATATTCTATTAATCATAAGAGATGTATTATGGTAGTTGTACAAATCATTAAAAATATTGGTCTTCCTATGGACTTAGCATGGAAATATGTGTAGAAATTCTGACCAGTAATAGATTAATTTCACTCACAACAAATTACAATTGATCATGCAAAATTGTCAACAATGGAGACTGAAAATGGAGTTGTAACACAAAATTATATTAACTCAGTTTACAATAGCCAACCATGTAATAACATAGGTTGCTAAATATATAGAATACATCAAGATATTGAATGCATAAGGAGGCATCCAAAACTAGCATAAAGCAGGCTTACCCAAAATAGGCAAATCCCCCATAGGTGTAAAAAGCTGATCCCAAATCTGTCATGAGGCTCACAAATTGGCAAGGGCGCATGGGCAAGCTAATGAGTGGTGGAATGGAATCTCATACATGCTTTTTCATGGAGGAAAGAGTGGAGGATGAAAGGGCAAGAAAACAAGTTCACCTCACCTAGTCTTGCTTTCCTATGTGCCTTAAAACACTGAAAAAGCAGTCAATAAAGCAGAAAAAGCAGAAGGGCACCTAGGAGGCCAGGAATAAAGTAGATTTGATACCTAAGGATTTCCCAAGTGCTACATGAGTCAAATATGGCAAGTTTGACCCCTATGGATAGGCAATTAGCAACTTGCACATGGTGGGACTCATGGACTAGGCAAATAAGACAAAAATAAATAAA
>LPNX010849741.1:37360-63574 GCA_001517045.1 Pseudotsuga menziesii | reverse complement strand
TTCATGAAGTGAACCCAACAATACCTGGAAAAATCATCAATAAAGGTCAATGCATATTTGGCCTGACTCATGGACATATGAGGGAATGGGCCAGAAACATCAATGTGAATCAGTTCAAGGGGTGCAGAGGTTCTCTCATGGATGGCTTTCTCAAATTTGTGCTCTGGGTGTCTTCCTAGGATACAGCCTTGGCATACTCCTTTGGAAAATTTTATCTTGGGAAACCCTATGACCATATCTTTCTCACTAAGATCAGACAAATAATTTTAATTTAAATGGCCAAATATTTCATGCCATAGCTTGCTAGCTTCATTAGCATGGATAAGAAGAGTAGAGGGGTTTGAGTAAGGCAGGAAGTGTGAAAACATGTATACCTTTTGAGCATGATTCGCTACTCCTTTTGCAATGATTCTTCCACTTGAGATTTCTATGATCTCAACTTCATCTGGTGAGAATGTGACTTTCTAGGAGACCCAGTGTGGGTCATCTGGTACACTGATAGAAGGTTGGAGGCGAGACCAAGGACATACAGCACATTGTTGAAGTTACCATGATCAAGATCTATCCTTCCTTTGCCTTTACTTTCAGTGAGAGAGTCATCTCCCAGTACAATAGATGGTCCTTTCAACATATCCAGTGAGGAGAAGGATTCCTTAGTCGAAACCATGTGTCTTGAAGCTCCAGAATCTATGATAAAACTGGGTGAGCCTGATGTGCTAGCAACTAGAGCATGAACTCTCTCTCTGTCATCGGAACTTGATCCTCCTTCTCTCTTCTTTGAGCTTTCTAGAAGGGAGATTCCATTCTTCTCCAGGAGATTGGTCAGCATATCAATCTGCTTTTTCATACAAGAGATTTTAGTGTGATTGCCCTTTGAACAGTATGAGCACTTGTTCATTTCACCTTTGTTTTTCTTCTTCTGGGTATTTTTCTTGGGACCTTGTTGATCCTCTGGAGACTGCTTATTGTCTCTTCTTTGCTCAGGTGGCTTTTTAGCTTTCTTTTTGCTTTTTGAATCCACCCTCTAATCTCCAGCAACCAGAGCTTGGTCTTTGGAAGGTTTGATGGTTCCCATCATCACCAGCTTGTCTTGTTCTTGTGTGAGAGATTCCATGAAATCTGCAAGGCTAGGCATCTTCCAGGTTCAAGCTGTGAGTTTTGTGGCATAGAAGGTAAAAAAAAAGACTGAGTAGTCATTTCCTAGCTTCGAGAGGATTGCCAATACGAGCTGATCATCTTTCTTTTCGATACCACACTACTTCAGCTGCAAAACTAGTGCTTTGAACTTGGAGAAATATAGCTGCAGGGATTCAAAGCTACTGGGACTCAGAGAAATCAGCTCATTTTCGATCTGATGTCCCCTCATCTCATATGTCTTTCCAAAAATATCAGAAATCTTCTCCCATACTTGATCGGGTGAAGTTAATCCATCGAGATGGAAAAGGAGGTCTCGGGAAATACTGAGACATAGGAGGCCATAAGCCTCATCTCTCCGATTGTGCCATTTGATCTTCTCTGTAGCAGCATTGGGCTCTGATTCTGTAGCCATAGTCACCCTGTAGAGGCCTTTCTCTCTCAACAATATCTCCATCTCTGCTTTCCATTCAAAAAATTTGAAGGGAGTCAAGATAGTTTTCTGTGAATCCATAGCTTTAGAAAATCTGTCCCGGCTGTCAGTAGAAGGCTCCCAGTCTTGATGTCGAACCTGCAAAACAATTTTGAAGGAGGGTAACAACCTACAATGGCTCTAATACCATGTATAAATTCTGACCAGCAATATATTAATTTCACTCACAACAAATTACAATTGATCATGCAAAATTGTCAACAATGGAGACTGAAAATGGAGCTGTAACACAAAATTATATTAATTCAGTGTACAATAGACAACCCTGTAATAACATAGGTTTCTGAATATATAGAATACATCAAGAGATATAATTCATAAGGAGGCATCCAAAACTAGCATAAAGCACGCTTACCCAAAATAGGAAAATCCCCCATAGGTGTAAAAAGATGATCCCAAATCTGTCACGAGGCTCATGAATTGGCAAGGGCGCATGGGAAAGCTAATGAGTGGTGGAATGGTATCTCATACATGCTTTTGCATGGAGGAAATAGTGGAGGATGAAAGGGCAAGAAAACAAGTTCACCTCACCTAGTCTTGCTTTCCTATGTGCCTTAAAACACTGAAAAAGCAGTCAATAAAGCAGAAAAAGCAGAAGGGTGCCTAGGAGGCCAGGAATAAAGAAGATTTGATTCCTAAGGATTTCCCAAGCACTACATGAGTCAAAGATGGAAAGTTTGACCTCTATGGATAGGCAATTAGCAACTTGCACATGGTGGGACTCATGGACTAGGCAAATAAGACAAAAATAAATAAATTAATGTCTAAGTGGGTAATACTATGGGTTTGATTATTCTAACAATATGACCCTCATTTCATTATTGGTCAAAAAAATAATAGAAAAATGGTGAAGAAAGAAGATCATAATTCTAGACCTAAATTATAAAAGCTAGTAAATAAAGACTCTTTTGAAGAAGTACAAAAAATTATTCAAGAAGGAAAAAATCATGCTGAAATGATTAAGAAATAATTTCTTGATCCTGTTACTCAGGGCATTTAAGTACCACCTTCTTGCACCTAAGTATGACAGGAAGTGTGAGAATTCATATTCCTTGGAGGCATGGTTTGCAACACCTTTCACTATAATCTCCCCAATTGAGTTATCTGAGCTCTCCACTGAGTCAGAGCCAAATAACACTCACTTTGGTGGGCCAATATTTGTCATCTGGTATACAGATAATAAATTTGGAGCTAAATAGGGAACATAGAGTAGATCTTTGAACACTCCATGCTTTAACTGATTGAACTCTTTCCTTCAACTTGAATTTGAGTGTCATCATCCATATGAATACTTGGACCATCAGTAAGTTGTATTGAAGAGAATGATTCTCTGGATTCAACCATATGATTGGAGGCTCTTGAATCAATGGGGAAGGCATGTGATTTTGAACAAATAACCTTCAGTGCATTGCATCTCTCAACTTCATGTTCAGTCTTGTCTCTAGAGTCAACTTTCCTTGTGCATTTAGGTACGGAAATGTGTTGTTGAAGGATTTTTTCCATCTGATCTATGGTAGTCTTCATACAATATTGTCTGTATGGTTTCCTTTCTTACAGTAGGAGCAATTTCCCTTGTCAGAACTTTGATGTTTTTCCTTCCTAGAGCTTGATGCTTCATCTGATGGATCAAACTCATCTTTAGGTTCAAATTCAATGTTCTATTTCTCTTTACCTTTCTGCTTCCTTATTTCTTGCACATTCCTTATCTCATTAGCTAAGAGAGCTCGATTTGGAGAGGCTATGAGAGCTCCCATCTGTATCAACTTGTCTTGTTCTCAGATTAGAGACTTTATGAAGGCATCAAGGGATGGAATTAACCAATTAGGAGTATTCAGTCTCTTAGAGTGAAAGGTTTATACAAATAATAAAATTTCTAAGCAAAGTTTTCTCCGTATGAAGAGCACCAGTTGCTCATCCTTCTACTCAATCCTGAATTGCTTGCATTGCATGACCAACGATTTGAATTTTGAGAAAAAAATTGTTGTATAGTTTCGAATTTACTGGGATGTAGTGTTATTAGCTCATTCTCCAAGATATGGCCTCTTAGCTCATCTTGTTTTCCAAAAAGGATTCGAGATTATCCCATACTACTTTTAAAGTATTGAGTCCATTAATATGGAACAACATCTCTATGGAGATGTGGATGCACATGTATCCAAAAGATTCATCAAGCTTATTCATATGCTTTGATTTTTTACTATATTGTTGGGGTTCGATCTCTCTACCCATGATCATCCTATACAGACCTTTGTTACGCAAGGAAATATGCATATCTTCCATGCAATCAAGGTAATTGAAGGGTGTAAGGATTATGGGAGTCAGAGATGCTGAATTTTCCATTTCACATCTATATTGAGAAACAATTCTTTAGAAATTCATTTGAATGTACCTGCAAAAACACTGCAAAACAACTCAATTTGAATTAATTTAGCTCATTTACTTCTGCATTCAGATTTACTTCTGAGGCCAAGATATGAGGTTCATTTACTTATGCATTTAGATTACTTATAGCTCGAACACCATAGGATCATAATAGAGTATGGACAGACATATTCGTTTGTTCCTCATTCCCATGCCTTTTGCATTCTTATGATGTTTCTGGACTTTTGTCCTTTTGAGTCTTCTCGGATTTGATTCTTTCATTTGAAACTTGATTTAGCTTCTTCCATCCATAGTGTCCTTTTGTGTGAGAGATAGTTTGCTTTCAGCTCACAGACGGAGAGGAACCTCTGAGAAATCTTATCTAATATTGATTTTATTCAGTATGTCTTTTGATGTATGCTTGCTTTCTGGGAGATTTGACTCTTTTTATCCTTTTGAATTTTATTTGTGGCATGGTATCATTTAAATACTATACATCTGTCCACTATGCTTCCTATCCGTGGATCCTTTGTTGTTAGCTTCCAAGGACATATTTTAATGTGTAGTGAATGGAGCCTCAAAATAGTATTCTAGACTCTTATAACCTTAGTTATTTGATAGGGGTTAAAACAAGACTTCAATGTGTTCATAACCCCCCTTCAGATAGTCTACCAACTTAAAGAATCTGAATCATGATATATCTATATTTAATAAGCATCCTTTTGATCAAATTATTTGTAGATTTCCCAAGATTCCAATGTTCCCCAAATGCCAAAGGTTGTGCTAGTTTATTTGAAGACTGAAAATAAAGCAAATAAACGAACTGAAATAAATCAAATTCTAAGAAAGAAGATGAAAATAAGGCAAACTAACTACAAAGCAAATAAACAAAAATCAACAGGTTTATTTATGTACATAAAAGAAAATCAAAGCATCAAGTAAAATAAGGTTTGAGACCCAAACCATTGACTGGCAGATTCTCTTCCAACCACTGCAAATCTTGTAACTTGTAGGTTGAGGGGCCTAACTTTTCTGCAATCTGAAATGGGCCTATCCATAAATGTTGAAATTTAGTGTGCTTACCTTTTTCATCATGCAAGTGATCACACTTCAAAACCAAATCACCAACTTCAAACTCTTTCTTCCTGGACTTATGTTTGTCAAACCATCTTTTCACATTGTCTTGCTGATGCTTAAACCTTTCCTTGGACTTGGATCTAGATTCTTCTAATTTCAACAGAGTGTTGATTTGGGCTTGTAAGACTTCACTATTAGATCCTCTAAAAACTTGGGCTAGTTGAGAAGAAGGAAATAAAATATTAGGGGGAAGAATGGCTTCCTTCCCATAAAGTAAGGTATAGGGTGACACACAAAAAAGGTTCTTGGGTGTGACTCAATTAGACCAAAGTGAATTTGGAAGAGATTTGTGATAGCTCCTCTGGTTTTCTATGATGGTCTTCTTTACAATTCTAATGAGATTCTTATTAGTATACTTATCTAACCCATTACCTTGTGGATAATAGTTAACAAAATAATTTAATTTAATTCTTTTCTCATTTGCAATCCAGTAAGTCTAATAGATGAAAAATAAGATGCATTATCGAAAAACAGGGAAATTGGAACCCAAAACCTGGTCATAATATGGTCTTGCAAAAAATCCATGACTGCATCTTCATTTAATTTTTTGTAACGGGATGGATTCCACCCATCTAGTGAAGTATTATATTGTCGTGAGGATATATTTGTGTTGTAATGAGGAATTTGGATAAATGTCTCCAATAATATCAATCCCCCACTATTCGAATGGTTCAGAAATAATAACTGGTTTTAATGGCCCGACTGCTTTCGCTTGTCTCCCACCACTCCTTTGGCATGTATCACATTTTATAACATAATCCTGAGCATCCTTAAACAACGTTGTCCAATAGTATCCATCTCTTAGAATCTTATGAGCTATAGTATCTCCTAAAAAATGACCTCCAGCAGGGCCATCATGCAATTATTTAACTACTTTGGATGCATCTTCTCATTCTAAACATCCGAGGAAAAATCCATCATAATTTTTTCTGAATCCTGTCGATTATCTGATAAGATGTGAACTTTAAGCACAATGCCCTTCTCTTCTTGGAATTCCAATGTTTAGGCGAATAACCTTGTTGGAGATAGTGCACAAAATCTCTATACCAAGATTTTGGGGCTGTAAATATGGGACACACATCAACCATGTCCAGCTCTGTCTCATTCTCCCATTCATTCTCTTCATTGTCTTGGATTTAATCCATTAATTTCCAAAGCCCCTATCCTTTGACGATCATTGCTGGCTCAAAATCCAAGTCGTACTCTTGCAAGGCTGTGACCCAGTTCCCTGTTCTTTCTCCTAACTCTTTCTGTACAAAAAGATTCTGAATTGTTGGGTGAGGTACAATAAATTTGGTTCTCTTCTTTAGTATATATGTCCTAAATTGCTTTACCACCTTGAATAAGGCATATGCTTGTTAATCAACAGCGGGGTAATTCAACTCAACACCTTGTAGTCCAATGCTCATGAATGATATAGGGTACTTGTCTCCCCCCTCTTCTTTCTGCGTAAGCAATGCTCCTAACGAGTTGTTTGAAGCAAAAGTGTATAAGATGAAATATTTCTCGAAATTTGGACTTTAGAGAGAGAGTGCATGAGCTATTGCTTCTTTGATTTTGTCGAACACTCCTTTCTCTAATTTGGTCCATTTAAACTAGGCACTTTTCTTGATCATTTGTTACAAAGGTTTGACTATCTAAGAAAAATCGGGCACAAACCTTTACACAAAGTTTATGGTCCCCATAAAAGATTGCATTCCTTTCTTATTGTGGGGAAAAGGGATCTGTGCTATAGCTTTGATCATTTTTGGGTCTATTGAGATCCCTTTCTTAGAAATTATATGACCCAAAATCTTTTTTTCTAATACAAAAAACACACATTTCTTTGGATTTAAAGAAATACCGTATTTCCGACAGCGTTCAAAAATGTGTTTTAAATGAAACATGTGTTCTTCTCTTTTTTAGGAAAAAACTATAACGTCATCCAAATAAACTACCACGCTTTGGAAAATTATCTCGCGGAAAGCTATATCCATGGCCCTCTAGAAAGTTGCTCCAGTGTTGATAAGTCCAAAGGGAATCCTTCTATACACAAAAGTCCCCCACTTAGTTCTAAAAGTAGTCTTCAATCTATCTTCTTATGCTACCAACACTTGGTTGTAGCCCGAGAAACCATCTAGAAAAGCAAATAATTCTGATCTTGATACCATTTGTAATATTTGTTCCATGGGCGGGAATGGGTATTTATCTTTATCAGAGGCACGATTCAAGTTTCTGAAGTCAACAAAAAGTATAATCTCGCCAGAATTTTTCCTTACTGGTACTAAATTCGAAACCCATTCAAAATGTCTGACTTTAAAAATAATTCTTGCATCAAGCAACTTTTTCACTTCGCTTTGAATCAAAGGTTCCAGCTTTGGATGCATCTTTCTCAATGACTACTGAAATGGTTTGACTCCTACTTTAATTGAAACAACATGCTGTATAATGCAAGTGTCATACGTCTTAAGATCTTTGTATGTCCAAGCAAAAATGTCTTTGTACTATTTAAACAAGCTAATGAATTTATTCCTTTCTCTAGGTGAGAAACACTTTCCGAGGTTTACATATGTAGGCTCATCTTATGATCCCAAATTTACCATATCAAATTGCATAGATGAGCTGTGTGTTTTGACATTACCTGGTCTTCTAAACTTGTTATTCAGATCGAACATTCCTTCCGAAGTTCTAACTCCTTTGGGTATAAAATTTCCACTTCGGAGGTTTGCTCGATGTTCTTTGTCATCAATTACGGCTCCCTTGAAATTCTCATCATTTTTCAGAAATTCTAAAATCTGCGGGTCGTCATCGAATACCCTTAGATTCGTGATATTGTTTGGCACAACATGTCTGAAAATCAATTCAATATAACATCAATTATTAGTTGGAACAAGCTTGGCGACTAATCTAGCTAATAAGCCTAGCTGCTGTATTTTTCGGCCTAGGAATTGAAACTATATTAAATGCATCGAAATTCATTAGCAAATCCTAGACTTCGCTTTGGTAACCCTTTAGATGTGGAGATAAAAAATGGATTGTATTTCAAACTTGTTTGACAATAATTTCAGAATCTCTATAGACTTTTAAATTCTTAACCTTGAATTCAATTTCCTTTTTAATCCTTGTATTAATGCTTCATATTCGGATGTATTATTTGTGCATTTAAATTCTAATCTACAAGAAAGAAAATATTTATTTTTTTCTGGATCCATCAGGATACAGCCAGCTCCTGATCCTTCCTGCATTTTTGAACCATCAAAGTACAGTACTCAAAACTTATCTGCTAATCTACTAAATTATTGCTACTTTCTACATCTAAAACTAAGCTAACTATGTTATAGTCAACTTTATCAACCCGCGAAAAATGAAGGAGATTGGGCTGCGTATCTAATCCATTATCAGTTTCTTCAGCTTGGTAATTTCTTGGTTTTAGCTCAATGAAATAATTCCCCAACACTGGGTGTGAAAAATTTACAAGCTCATTCTTCCCTTCCAATTGTGTCTCATATGTGGCTCTCTCATTACTTTAATCTAATTTTGACATCCTTAATAGGGTAACCATAAATGAGACCAATCAGTTGCAAAATATCCATCTAGTTTCGCAGACCAGTTTCAGCTCAAGATTAACCCATAAGCTTCCGGTATGTTAGCCACCATGAATTAGAGGAAATTTCAACTCAAAATGGGCCTCCTACAAAAAATTAATAAAATAATATTTATTAATTTTGGAGGAAGAAAAGAAAAAACTACTTTTTTGTTTGTATTTTCGACATATCTCCTCGTGTTTTTACTCAAATTTCGACCGGGAGAGTTCATTGGATGCAGAATTAAAGTCCGCATCCAACGAGTATCCACTTAGCATACTTTTGACAGACCCTGCTACCCCAAAAACAAGAAATACTCGAAAAAACGTGATGATGAAGAAATACTTGAAAAAACACAATGATGAAGAAATACTTGAAAAAACGTGATGATGACATCATCATCACATTTTTTCAAGTATTTCTTGTTTTCGGGGTAGCGGGGTAGCGGGGTCTGTAGAAAGTATGCCGAGGGGTACTCGTTGGATGCAGAATTTAATTCTGCATCCCATGAGCTCTCTCGGTCAAAATTTGAATAAAAACAAGAGGAGATATGTTGAAAATACAAACAAAAAAGTAGTTTTTTAATGATACCGACCCCCAAATTTATATTAAAAAAATGTTTAAGAACTATACGGTATTTCAAATTTAAAGCAATTTCATTGGCTAACACATGATGACATGGAATTTGAACTAAAGTTAAAAGGCCCATTTTGAGTTGAAATTTCCTCTAATGTGTCTATAAATTGGCACACTCTCTCATCTGCAGATAAACGTATCAACATGTCTTCCATTTCTCCTACCACCTTCACACTTGTTCTTTCTAACTATATTTTCTTGCCATCGGATGGCTTGGGTTGGCCATTTATCCTTTTACACACCGACAAAGGCATAACATTTGCAGATGCTCATGAATCAACCAAACAGTTGTGCACATTATGATTGAAAATCTCAAATGTATGCAGAAAAGGTAAAGTTTTGGATTTGGAATTTCCCCCAATACTGGCTTCATTGATTTTGTCTTCTGGCTAAACATTTTATTGGGGTTTACTAGTTGGTGGGTTTAATGCTTCCAAAAGCTTCTTCTTTTGTTGGGGTAAACTACATATCTTAAACAAAGAAATATTATCCTTGGTCTTCTTGATGTCTTCTATTATATCGTACCCCATCTCACAGTCTGTTGAGTTTTTCTTCACACCTTCTACTTTTCTTTCATTATCCTTTATGGGCTTACTAACAGTTGGAATATTCTGCCTCGTTATGACCAAATCAGGTATAAGTTGGGTCTAAGTGTTATTTCTGACTTTCTTCAAGTTTTCTTGAATTCTCTTAATCTTGGGCAGCAGTGTGTTATCTTCAATTATTGGACCCTTGCTCCTAGTTGTGACATCAACATCTGACAGATGTATCTCTTCATTAGTTTCTTCTTCTTCTAAACCCAGCATAGGTGCACAATCCCACAAGACCATGGTAGTCTCTTCAAGTGTCTCTTCTGATTCGTGAATTTTTTCTTCCTCATCCACATGCTTGGTTAATTTAGAATAGAGTAATTGATTCATAACTAAAGTCATAGAATTAATCAACTGTGGGCAATTTTTCTTAGAGTGAGGCTGTTGATGGAAGGTGCAGAATTTATCCATCCCAACCTCAGTGAGATTCATGACAGAAGGATTGTGCATAGGTGGTTGAGAGGAACCACTTTCATATTTTCTCTTATAATAGGGCTTGAATTGCTTCTTGGCTTCTCTCTCCTTTTCCATATCAACAATCTTATTGCATAACGTCTAGACTATCTTGACTACTCCTTCCAATTCATTTGATCGTTCATCCTTGGGTCTAGTCAATAACAGAGTCTTCTTACTACTGAAGGTCTTTGTTTCTGGCTCCACCAGATACTTGTTTACGCTTTCTAGCTCAACCTCTATATTCTTAGCCTCTTCATAGGTTGCATCCAAAGTGGCTTTAACTGATATTTTAGCAAACATGGCCATTTCAGGGCCAAGAGCCGATGTGTAATATTCAATTAAAGTCTCTTCAGTGGGTTTTATGGCTGCGTTGAAATTGTTTAAGTGAGCAGCAAACCTATGAGTAAAAGCCTGAAACTTTTTCTTTCTTTTCCTTTTTTTAGAGCCAATAGTTCTTTCATCAAAGCAGCAGTAGTTCTTTGGCTACAAAACTTGTTTTTAAACATTCTTTCTAAAGGGTCCCAGTCTGTGATTGACTTGGCTTGTAAGCCAAAAATACCATGATGTTGCTTTACCTTTAAAAGTATGAGGAAAAATACTACAGACCACATCCTCATGTTCAACTGTTAGTGCTTCCAAAACCACGAAAAAACTCTATAGATGGTCGTCCACAGATTTGCCTTCCCCTGGGTCAAATCTACGCAAATACTTTTCATAATTCCATGGCAAGGCATGAACTGGAGGAGCTAAGTTCAGTGGTGTTCTATCCCTCCAAGATGATACAAGTGGATTAGGCTTATTTGCATTAGGATTTGGAGGAGCATTCCCGGCCATGATCCATTTAGGAGACTGATGTGGAGATTGGAAAGGTGAACAACATGAATATTTTGGTCCCAACTGAGTAAGAGGTTGAACAAATTCTTGCAAGGTTAAATCTACCAATTCTTCAAAATATCCCAGTAGTACTAAATCTTCTATGTAAGGGCGTTCTCTTCTGCTAGCTTGTCTTCTAGGTAGGTCAGGGATATTCGCCAGTCCTCCCAGCTTCTTTGCATTGACCTTGTGATTCTTCTTAAATGATCAACTACTTTGTTAGAGACAGGATAAATATACTCTGTAACGTCTGACTCAGGTTTAACTTTTCCTTGAGGACTACGTCTCTTGGAAAAATTAGTTTCAAAACTGTCACCGGTAGAATGTTCTCGAGAAAACAGAATTCCTCAGCTAGCCATGCACTGGAGGGCCTCCTTATAGCGCCAAAACTATTGATGCCTAGAAAATACTAGGTACAAATAGTAGGGATTCTCCCCAATAACTGCTCCCAATTAGATTGCTTATTGTTTGGTATGGGGAATCCATTCGATTTACGGTCCAGTTACTATAGAGTTAAGTAACAGTTTAAATCAGTTTTACCGGTTGCAGCCCAGTCCACTATTTATGTGAGTTTTTTATGTTTTATAAATTATATGCAAGTGCCTAAATTAAATGCAGATGATCAAACATCCTTGACCCTCTGACCGGTGAAGAGGACGCTACTGATGCTGCTATCAATCTGAGAAACTAGTCCCATGAACATACACATAAAAATTGAAATGATTTGAACTAAAATATGCATACATTATTACCATACAACGGAAGCAAAACCATACATTCAAGCATTCACCATGTTCATTGTAATTCATCATCAAATGTAATTGCAGGGATTTAAACACAATAATACTTATCTATGAAGAAGAATGCCCTGCAACAAGCTATGTCACTACAAAATTCCACCCAACCATATGCCCGTGTGCTCTTTAATCTCTCAGCAACACTGTCACCCCTGAGTTGGGCATGATTCCCCAAGAAAAGGGAAACTAAGAAGGCTCACACATAGCCAAATATATGTCAAATTCAATCCAGCCAAATCTAGGTTTGGGTTTATCAGACTGCCAAGGGGACACAACAACACATAACCAAGCCAACAAGTTCAGTTTATGAGGTTATCAGGAGATAGAAGAACTGTCTGCTAAGCTAGTGGTTTCACTAAAGAGCTAAAGATGCCTACACCAAAACTAGCTTGACTCCTAGGACATCCACACACACCCAACACAAGGAATCATTCCCTTCTCTACTGCACAGTCCCTCAGGACATTACTTCCCTTCCAGTGCTATTTAGGGGGTGTATAGAAGAGAGACAACCCTCTAGATATGTCTATGAGGCTCCTACAAAACACTAGGTTTTTCAAGCAGAATTCTTTCCACTCCTACACAGTCCAAAGACCAATTGCATACACAACGATATACACCATTTCTGGGTTGAGGAAAACAGTTCAACCACCAAATTAATTACCAAGGAGGGTAGAACAACCCACTAACAACAAATCGTATCCTAGGGACGTTTTGGCCCTAACGTGGCCAAAAACGAAATCAACAACAACACCCAAGAGGATGTGGTCTCTCCTCTAAATCGCTGGGAACACAAAAAAGAAATTCAGCTTGGAAGACATTGGGGAAATGCAACAAAAATCATTGGGGAAGAAACCCAATCACAAGAACATCACAAAAACAAAATTCTCAGACTCTAGAAAATGAATAATGACTGTCTACGTGAGGAATAAATACACAGCAAATCCAAAATCATGGATTTCACACTCAGGAAACTTCCATCTATTTGAGAGAGATCCCAGTGTGGATTTCTGATGATGGGGAAAATGTCCAAGGCCCAAATTCATGAAGAAAAACATACGTCAACCCAAATCATGGAGGTCAAAAACAACTCCCAAGCTTTCCATGCATGAGCAAATGAAGAACGTGGGTGTATGGCAGAATGGCATACGTTTTTGGGCATTTTCCTTGCCAAGGAAGTTAGAACATGTTTTTCAAAAATGGGTCCTCTGCCCAATTCGAATTTATGCCCATACTCTCCCCACTCCATGCAATAACTAGCTCAACCACATTCTGGAAGAATTTAATGATTGGGTGAATGAGACAAGAAAGGTAGTTGACTGATTAATGGGTTCTCCTATTGACATTTGGCTTTTCCCTATTGGGCCCAAAGGTTAAATAATTTCCCTCCCTATTCCTTAGGAAAATCATGCCCTTTTCATTATGGTTGCATTGACATAGCTGGTTGTGGGTATTTTTAATTAAAGTGCATGTTTACATGATGCCAAAATTAATATGTGTCAGATAGCATGATATACCATCGGCAAGGATTTTAATCACCGGAACATAAAAAAATTAAATCGATGGTGGGGCTTTTTCCTTTAGCTCCGTACCACAATTAATTACAATATATACATCATATACATTTTTAATGCAAATAGGGTCAAAATCGAGGTGTTACATTCCCCTCCCCCTTCAATAGCACTGTCCTCAGTGCTTTACAAAATTGAACAAAATGATACACTGGTACCGCCTCAGTGTTCTGCAGAATTGAACAAAAATGGATGTGCCAATCGCATGGCATCCTCAACCTCTCACGTAGCCTCTTTAGGACTGTAGTGCTCCCATTGCACCTTTACCTTCCCTATGGCTCGGTTCTGAAGCATTGTGACCTTCCTATCAAGGATGGGCATTGGCTCGATTTGGAACTCTTCCTCAGGCTCCACCTGAATCACATCCCAATTTACCACATGGTTAGGATCATGTACATATTTCTTAAGCAAAGAAACATGAAAAACATTATGAGCTCTAGTGCCAGCAGGTAATGCAAGTCTATATGCAAGTGGCCCTATTCTTTCAAGCACTTCAAATGGCCCACAATATATAGGTGACAACTTGGCACAACTTCCAAGCTTCAAGGAACTCTTCTTTGCCCTCACTCTGAGGTAAACATGATCCCCAACACTGAACTCTTTGTTTACCCTATGCTTATCAGCGTAGCTTTTCTATCTGTCATGGGCTACTTTCATATTCTGCCTAATATTTACAACCTCTTGCTCCATCTCCTTGAGCTATTCTTGACCATGCACAACCCTGTTCACTGGATTATCCCAAGTCACTGGTGTCCTACACCTTCTACCATACAAAGCTTCATACAAACTCATCCCTAAGGATGCATGTTATCCATTGTTATAAGAAAACTCTACCAAGTGTATATAATCTTCCCACTTAGTTGGTTTATCCATCACATACATGCGAAGCATGTCCTCAAGCACTTGATTAACTCTCTTTGTCTTTCCATCCATTTGAGGATGGTAGGTAGTGCTGAAATTCAACTTTGTACCCAAATCTACGAACAACCCCTTCCAAAAATTGGAAGTGAACTTGGCATCTATGTCAGAGACTATTGCCTTAGGCAATCCATGCAATTTAAAAATCTATTTCATGAATATCTTTGCAATGTCATCAGTCTTATGCGTAGACTTAACCGGTATAAAATGTGCTGCCTTTGTCAACTTGTACACCACAACCATGATGGAATCATGTTGTTTCCAAGTCATTGGCAATCCTCTAATAAAATCCATTGAAATAACTTCCCATTTCCATTTTGGAATTGGCAAAGGCTGCAACAAACCTATTGGGTGTTGATTCTCAACCTTTACCTGCTGACATTTCATGCACCTTCAAATATATTCAGCCATGTCCTTTTTCATTCCTAGCCAAAAGCACTGTTTTCTGGCTATAGCAATTGTCTTTTGATATCCTGGGTGACCAAAATATGGAGCTTGATGGATTTCATCCATAACAAATCTTCTCAAATATGCTACATTTGGAATATAAATTCTTCCTTTATAAGTAAGAATTCCATCTTCTTCCAATTTATATCCCTCGTACCTCCTCTCAAGACTTCGCTGCTGCAATTTGTCCTTTACCTGCTCAAACAATTCATCTACAGCAGTATGATTAACAATTTGCTACCTCAAATCTGATTGGCAAATACTAAGAGATGCCACATGCATTTCCTGCACCTTCCTGCTTAGTGCATCAGCTACTTTATTCTCTTTTCCTTTTATGTGCTTGATTTCGAAATCAAACTCGCATAAAAACTCCAGCCATCTCTCTTTCCTAGCATTCAGAGTAGGCACAGGGACTTCACTTAGTGAACATCTCATATAGCACGTGCGAGCGTGGCATATTAAAGAATACCCTTAATTTCAAGAGATATTGAACCAAACGCTTTTTGTTGAAACCCCCTCCCAATACTTAAAACCTCCTCCCCACCCCTTTTTATACCTCAATCCTTATAAGCCACCCTACCCACCCCCAACTTAAACCCCTCATCCCCCCAATACCTGCAATATATTGGTTCGATTTTTGATAATTTTAAAACCCACAATATGAACTAACGTGATAGGATTTTGGTCAACAAGTGAATCCCCCATGGGAGAAGGCTGATCAAACAAACACTTCAAACCATAATGGTATTTCTCTAGCTCAAATATTCTACCCATCAAGTAGCGCCTCCACATCTTGAGAGCATGTACAATGGCTGCAAGTTCTAGATCATGAGTGGCATAGTTTTTCCCGTGTTCCTTCAACTTTCTTGATTCATAACATATCACGTGGTTTTATTGCATAAGTAATCCTCCATGCGCTTGTCCCCATGCATCAGTACATACCACAAAATTTTTCTCTGGGTCTGCAACTTTCAATACTGGTGCATTGGTGAGGAGATTCTTCTACTTCTGGAAGCTTCTTTCACACCTCGATGTCCATTCAAACTTTATCCCCTTCTTTTGCAAAGAAGTGATGGCATGTGCAACTTTGGAGAATCCTTCAATGAATGTCCTGTAGTATCCTGCAAGTCCCATAAAGATCTTACATCTGTCACATATCTCAGAGTAGGCCAATTCATAATGGCTTCAATCTTTTCAGACTCCACAGATATACCCTCTTCTGAGATAATGTAACCCAAATACTGAATTCTATCTCTATAGAAGTCACACTTTCTCAGCTTTGCATACAATTGATGCTCCCTGAGTAATTTCAATGCCAATATCAAATCCTCTTCTATTTCTTCCTCATTCTTAGAATAAATAAGAATTTCATCAAGGAAAACAAGGACAAACTTGTCCAAATACCTGCTGAAGACACTGTTCATAACGCACATAAATGTAGCTGGTGCATTTGTGAGACCAAATGGTACCACTACAAACTCATAACGTCCATACATTGTTCTAAAGGTTTTATTATGAATGTCTTCATCTTTGATTCTCACCTAATGGCAACCAGACCTCAAGTCAATCTTGGAAAATACCTTTCCTCCTCTCATTTGATCAAAGAGGTCATCAATCCTAGGAAAGGGATATTTGTTCTTCACAATGACTTTGTTCAACTGTTTGTAATCAATACAGTACTTGAATGTAACATCTTTCTTATTTACAAACAGAACTAGTGCTCCCCAAGGAGACACACTAAGCCTGATATACTTCTTCTCCAACAACTCTTACAGTTGCAAAGTTCAACTCTAGCATCTCTGGTGTACTCATTCTGTAGGGTGTCTTGGATACTGGTGCTGCTCCTGGCACAAGTTCAATTCTGAAATCAATGTCCCTCTTTGGAGGAATCCCTGGAATCTCATCAAGAACACATCCCTAAATTCCTGAAACACGTGAAATCCCTCCAACCTAGGATTTTCATTCTTTGTTGCCTCCAAAATATGAGCTGCATACAATTGACAACCTTTCCTACAAAACTTCTTTAACTGCATTGCTGAAATCTGCCTCACAGAAATCACATTTGGAATGCCTTTCAAAATCCTTGAGTTACCTTCTTCATCCAAGCACTCAAACGCCTTATTATAGAAATCAAGCTTTACTTGGTGAGCTTCTAACCAATCCATTTCAATGAGAACATCATAGGAACCAAGTGGTAGAACATTTAGATCTACACAAGTGACCAACCCATTCATAACCAATGGACATTTCTCTACCACTTCACTGACCTTTCTCTTAGTTCTAGTAGCTAGTTGAACTAACCAAGATTTTCTATGCTTTACTTTCTTAAAAGCACAAATATCCACTACTCTAGGAGTAATGTAGCTATGAGCAGAACCAGAGTCAATCAAAATAGCAACAGATTTCTCAACAATCTTACCTGCAACTTCAACCATAGTTGACTGGTAATCTGCTTGGCAGTCCTCCAATGCTACATAAATCCTAGGGACAGCCCTTGCTACTTGACCCACTATTTCCGCTTCTTGCATGTTGTAAGCTGGCCTTGCATTCTCGTTCTCAAGTGGACAATTTTTGTGCATGTGGGGTCCTCCACATTTCCAACATTGGAGAGGTTCCCTGTTCTGCTGTGGATCTCTTGGTTTCTCTCCCATCACTATGGATGGCTGCTTCTCAGCTTGTCATGGTTGCTTCTGCTGATTCCTAAAGTTAGAAGGTTTGAAACCTTTCTTCCTTTGGTTAGACTTCTCATTCTTCTTGTCTTTCCATGTCTTATGATAATCAGGTTTACCTTTGCTTTGCTCATAGCAATAATTATCCTTCCTTATTGCTTCTTCAATAGTTCTAGGTTCATAAAACTCAATTCTATGTTTGTAAGACTGTGTCAATCCACTCAAGAAACACTGGATTTTTACTTTTTCATCTTTGATATACCTGACATACCTCAATAGTTCCAAGAACTTATTTGCATACTCTTCCATAGTCTGCTATCACAATCTTAGCTCATGGAATTCTTTGATCTTATCATCATTGTACCTGTCAGAGAGGTACTTCTACTTGAAGTATTACTTGAATTGTTTCCACACAATTCTTCTTTCATTAACCTTCTTTACTTGTCTATGGTGTTCCCACCATATGGATGCTCTTCCAGTCAAATTGAATATAGCTACCCTTTCTTTCATATTTCCAGAATAGTCTTGGACTTGAAAATACTTTCTCATCCCAAGAAGCCAAGCCTTAGCTTCTTGACCAGTATTGACCTCACCATTAAAATTAGGAGGCCTTTCCTTTTTGAATTCATCTCATGAATTGTTCTTGTAACGTCTCCTCCTCTTATTATTGCAAGATGGGCAACTTGAATCCCCACTAGGTTTTTCAAAATCAGATGACCCACTGGTAGGCCATTCTGGAGTATTCCTCCTGTCCCTGGAAGCCCTCCTGGAGACATGGGACCATTTACAGGAATCTCCCCTGGTGCTACTCTTGCTTCTTTCTCGATTATCTGTCTAATGCCCAGAGTTTATATGTCCCTGGATGTTTGTCAAACTCTGTAGTATAGCTGCATTTATCTGATTTTGATCTTCTTGAGCCTTAAGAATCCTTTCATTGTCTTCTCTGCAACTTTGCAAATCCACCCTTAGGCTCCTCATGGTGACTGCAAAATCTGGAGGAGTATCTTGAAATATTCTCCCATTGGACTGTGTCTCATCATTTCCAACTTTGACATTTTCTCCCATAGAATCTTCCTCGAACTCATAGGGGTCCTATGCATCATTCATGTCATCGATTCTCATCTTGGCTCAATAAAGAATGAATTTTTGAAAAATTCTCTATGTGGAATGCTGCCTCTGAAGGTGACTATAATTATGCACAATGTGTTAATAAACACAACTCTTAGATGCATAACAATCTCATGAATTCATAATTACTTACCTGCATTTGGACAATACTATATGGACAACTTTGTCAAAACACATAATTTTCTTTCTACCAAGAACAACTATCTTAGGGGGACGATGGGGGTCAAGGGGGCTTTCCCCCTTGAGTCTTCCCTACATCACTGCAGGGATGGTAGAGGGCAGTGCCCTCATTTTTTTTTTTTTTTTGTAAATAATTGATTTTCATGCAATCTGGCACATAAGATCACTGCCATTTTTTGCCTTTTCAGCACCTATAATTCCATTGAAATTTGCTGAAAAATCCTACTGAAAAACTCATATTTTTTCCATCTGATCGGATCCCTTCCCAACAAGCGATCCGATGTATCGAGTCACTTGTTGACAACTTTTCCGACACCTCGGTGGATCGATCTTCATTTCCCTTCTCACGCTTATTGGATCTATCTTCTTCTATCTTCCAACGCCTTATTGGATCGATCTTCCTCTGTCTTCCGATGCATTGGTTCGATCTTCCTCTCCCTTCTGATGCTTTGACGGATCGATCTTCTTTTATCTTTCGACACATTGGCTCCCTTCAGGAGAGCCTTGCTTGCACCTCAGCTCTACTTCAACGAACGTCTTTTGAGATGCCCGGGAGAGCTTCTCCCAAGAGACATCGAAAAGTTATTCGAGATGCCTTAGAGAGCTTCACCTGAGAGCCATCGAAAAAAAATTTCTGAGATTTCCTATACTTAGAAAAAAATTTGAATTTTTCTTCTCATCTTCCTCTTTCCGCCGCCATGTCGGCTCCCTTCTAGCAAGCCTTGCCGACACCTCCGCTCCACTTTAGCAAACATCTTCCGATAATTTTAACACTTCAATTTTTTTTTCGAAATTTTCCTCTTTGTTTTCCTTGTCGGCTGGATATAGGGTTGTTAGCCGATGTATCAACTGAACCAAGCCGAGACCATCAGTTCCACCCCACCGAGATATTTGGCTCATCCCAGCCAAGACCTTCGACTCCTCTCAGCCGAGACCTTCGGCAAAATTCAACTTAGATAATTTTTGAAAATTTTTATCCCTCCTTGGTTTCTTTGTTGGATGGACTTAGCTTAAGTCATCTGATGTATCAGATGGACTACAGCCTAAGTCATCCGATATTTTCCATACTTAGAATTTTTCGAAACTCTCCCTGTTTTTCTCATTTTTTTGCTACTAAGCAGAGGTAACCTGCCTCTGTCACTGCTTCTTCATGGCCCATTAAGGATTATGCTGCAACATGGGCTCTGATACCACACTGTAACATCCTCGACCCTTCAACCGACAAAGAGGATGCTATCGATGCTGCTATCAATCCAGGAAACTAGTCCCATGAACATACACATAAAAATAGAAATGATTTGAACTAAAACATGCATATATTATTACCATACAACAAAAGCAAAACCATACATTCAAGCATTCATCATGTTCATTGTCCTTCGTCATCAAATGTAATTGCAGGGATTTAAACAAAAAGAATACTTATCTTATGAAGAAGAACGCCATGCAACCAGCTATGTCGCTGCAATGTTCCACCCAACCATAGGCCCGTGTGCTCCTTAATCTCTCAGCAACACTGCCACCCCCGAGCTAGGCATGATTCCCCAAGAAAAAGGAAACTAAGTAGGCTCACACATAGCCAAAGATATGTCAACTTCAGTCAATCCAAAGCTAGGTTTGGTTTTATTAGACTGCCAAGGGGACACAACAACACATAACCAAGCCAACAAGTTGGGTTTATCAGGTTATCAGGAGATGGAAGCAATGTCTGCTAAGATAGTGGGCTCACTAAAGAGCTAAGGATGCCTACACCAGAACTATCTTGACTCCTAGGACATCCACACACACCCAACACAAGGAATCATTCCCTTCTCTATTGCACAGTCCCTCAAGACATGATTTTCCTTCCAGTGCTATTCAAAGGGTGTAGAGAAGAGAGCCAACCCTCTAGCTCTATCTATGAGGCTCCTACAAAACACTAGGTTTGTCATGCAGACTTCTTTCCACTCCTACACAGTCCAAATACAATTGCATACACAGCAATATACACCATTTCTGGGTTGAGGAAAATAGTTCATCCACCAAATTAATTGCCAAGAAGGGTAGAACAACCCACTAACAACATATTGTATCCCAGGGACATTTTATCCCTAACGTGGCCAAAAACAAAATCAACAACAACACCCAAGAGGATGTGGTCTCTCCTCTAAATCGTTGGGAACACAAAAACAAAATTTAGCTTGGAAAACATTGGAGAAATGCAACAAAAATCATTGGGGAAGAAACCCAATCACAAGAACATCACAAAAACAAAATTCTCAGACTCCAGAAAATGAAGAACGACTATCTATGTGAGGAAGAAATAGAAAGCAAATCCAAAATCATGGATTTCACACTCAGGAAACTTCCATCCATTTGAGAGAGAGCCCAACGTAGATTTTTGATGATGGGGAAAATGTCCAGGGCCCAAATTCTGAAGAAAAACATACAACAACCCAAATCGTGGAGGTCAAAAACATCTCCCAAGATTTCTCTGCATGAGAAAATGAGGAATGTGGGTGTATGGCAGAATGGCATATGTTTTTGGGCATTTTCCTTGCCAAGGAAGTCGGAACACGTTTTTCAAAAATGAGTCCTCTACCCAATTCGAATTTCTGCCCATACTCTCCCCACTCCATGCAATAACTAACTCAACCACATTCTGAAAGAATTTAATGATTGGGTGAATGAGACAAGAAAGGTAGTTTACGGATTGATGGGTTCTCCTATTGACATTTGGCTTTTCCCTATTGGATCCAAAGGTTAAATAATTTCCCTCCCTGTTCCTTAGGAAAATCATGCCCTTTTCATTATGGTTGCATTGACATAGCTGGTTGTGGGTATTTTTAATTAAAATGCATGTTTACATGATGCCAAAATTAATATGTGTCGGATAGCGCAATATACCATCGGCAACGATTTTAATCGTCGGAACATAAAACAATTAAATCAATGGTGGGCCTTTTTCCTTTAGCTCCACACCACAATTAATTACAATATATACATCATATACATTTTTAATGCAAACAGGGTCAAGATCGGGGTGTTACAGATGATCAGGAAGAAAAGGGTTCACAATGTGATGCGTAGGTTCTTACCTCCCGTCTTATCTCCTTTGTTCCTAAATCACATAAAACAACTAACAACTAAGATAAACTAATATAATTCTAACTAACCTATCCCTAGGGAGCAAGATCATTATTTGTATGAGTAATGTACTGTATTTTATGCACACAGAATTTTACAGATAGCTGATATAATTTAGAATACATGGAACATAGCAGAAAGATTAACATAGATATAGCTCATTGTTGGTTAAAGCATTCATTACTCATTTTCTGCACAAGATTCAAAACAAGGAAATGAAATCATTCATGACTAAGAAATAGTTCAAAGTTAGAACAATCTCACAAATTTGCATAGTCATCCAACACGAAAATAGTTTTATCTAGCCATCCACACAACATGCATTTGAAACTCAACAGCTCCTTCTCCAGCAAAAAAATCGATCCTCTTTATTATAATAAGAAATAGTTCCTCTTACAATAAGTATTTCACATGAGAAAGCTAGAAAAGTCCCTTCCTGTTCGACTTCACCTACATTTATACATCTAAAAAAGAATCTTGGTTTTCCTGCCCCTTGGGCTTCCTTTACATTTGATTACAAAAGATTTCACTTTTAGTGTATTCACTAATTAAGAGATAAATACGAAAATTATTACAAATACATTTCCATGTGTCAAAAAGACAAAATACTTAAGTGGGCCCAGACAACTCAGCAATGATTTGCTTCCATGTTGTAGCATCTGAAGTAATTATCTCAAACTCGATTCTCTCCAAGAATCCAACCGTGACTTCATGTTTGTAATCTTGAGCCCTTATGTCAACCATCCTTGCTAGGGATATTCAAAGATGATCTTCTAAAAGTCAGTTACTCACTATAGCTTGAGCAATAACATTTTTAATCGCCCGTTCATCTAAGTTTTTTATCAACTGTTTGCAAAGCTCATCCTCTTGAAATCTAGCCCATAATTGCTGCAAGTGTTCTTCATGAGGCGAAAGCTCATCTAGCTTCCTCTTGGATGATGTCTGACACCTATTATGGGTTGTGAGAACTTTCATAGAAAACTCCCTACATTTATCTATTTTCTTATGGCCTACCTCTATCAATTTCTTAGCAGCTCTATTGCTGAAACCTATCAGTTCATACTCAAGATGCAACCTTTTTGGAGCTTTGACTGGTGTGTTTTCCGGAGGCTCCTTGGTCACTTCCAACCATGTCAATCATGCTTGAATGACTTCTAAAATGTCTTGAGTTTTGTCTTTGAACTCTATAGTTGTGGCTGAAATTTCTTGCAAACGATCTTCTACTTGTTTGACTTTGAAGACTTCTCCCGCGATTTGAACCTGCAGCTAATAGATCTTATTTCTGAGAAAAATAACATGCTTTGTCAAAGGTGTTATATCTATTCTTTTCTCATTTTCTATCTTCAATAACACCTCCAAATAAATCTTATGAGATTCTAATCCTGTGACTTGGGATTCATATTGTTCTGCTTATTGATCAACCGTAGACTTATGTCTTTTCATCTCTGCAATTTTGTTTTCCAATTCCCCTTTCTCCTTGCTAAGGTTCATGTTTGACAGCTTCAAAGTATCCTTCTCTTCTTCTAGAATTTGATACTCTTGTTGAAGCTTTTCATAATCTGAAAGAGTAGCTTTGTACTTTCTCTTTGATGCTATGCAGACTCTTTCTTCCTTCCTCAAGACCTCTTGCATCTCGACCATTTTACCCTTACACTACTCAAGGGTATATGTGAGCTTATCAATATTATGAGCATTTGCAATGCCTAGGGAGGCCAATTACTTCAGATTATCTTCTACATTTTTCACTATTGTTCTTTCTGTGACCATGGTGACCGGGGGTTGTTTTACTATCCTTAGATTCTTCTTCATCTTCCACACGGTGGACTTATTTTTGGGATCAAACTGCACATCTTCTAGACATGCAACCTCATACTGCTTCGATGGGGTAAATGGAACCAACTCCAACTCAAATAATAGAAGATTTCATCCGCTGAGTATGCTTCTTGATGTGGACGGAGGGTTCTCCAGGTTATCCCAAACAGAGCTCTATCCTTGATCTTCACCACCCACATCATCCTGAATTTCCTTAGTTTGTTCGTCTTTGAACCCTTCTTGGTCTTGTACTTCTTGTTCTGGATTTAAAGCTTCTTGAGTTATGGCCCTTTCTAGCTCAACATTATTTTCTTGGATAGCCTCCTCTTTCTTTCTCTTTTCTTCTTATTTCTCTTTCCTGGCAGTTTCTTCTTATTTTTCTCGCTACTTTTCTTCAGCTAAGAGATTTCTTGCACCTTCTTCCAGTCTTTGTGCAGTCTCTTCTTTTACTTTTCCGGAAGCTTCCTCCTCCTGGCTCTTTGCTTCTAGAGTGTTGCTTCCACTGCCTTTATCCCCACCTGTTATGGTCTTCAGTCTCAACTGCTTGTTCAAGGAGGTCAAGCTGTAAACGTTCCTATACATTTCTCCATCTTTGTCCACATAGTCAGCATACTCGAAATTTACTTTGAGTGTTGCCTTATAGGCTGCAACCTTACCTTGAGAATCATTCCAATGAAAGCTCTTTTCACCAAAATGGAAAATTTCTAGCTCCTTAACAAACTCAGGGGAATTCTTGACCTTGGTGAACTTGTAACTACCCACATAGAAGGGTAATGGTGGGAACACAACCTTCTTTAGATCGAACAGGTGGCTTCCAAATCCAATCAGGAAAAGTTGTCAAACAACTTCTTTGTGAACTATATAGTCTATTGCGTACTTCCGTAGAAAAGAGGGTGCTTTCATTTGTTAGAATAATCAACCCATAGTTAGCTACCTTAGACATTAATTAATCCAATTTTTGTCTTATTTACCTAGTTTCCATATTCCACCTTATGCAAGTTGTCCTGCACACATCCATAGTGGTGAAACTTGCTAATTTTGAGTCATGGAGCGCTTGGGAAACCTCCTGGAATCAAATATGCTTTATTCTTGGCCTCCCTAGCACATACCTGCTTTTTCTGCTTTATTGCCTTCTTTTTTAGTGTTTTAAGGCAATTGGGAAAGTTTGACTAGGTGAAGTTAACTTGTTTTTTGTCCTCATCATCATCCACTCTTTCCTCCTATGAAAAGCATGTATGAGTTGTCCTTCCACCATATATTAGCTTCCCTAATTGCTTTTACCAATTCGTGAGCTCCTAGACAGATTTGGAATGTGCTTTATGCACCTATGGGGGATTTACTTAGATTTAGTAAGCCTGCTTTTGACTAGATTCAAATGGCATCTTCATGCATTCGAATCCCTCATGTAATTATTTATTGTGGCAGACTATGACTTCATAGGGTTGTCTATTGTACACTTATTCAATACAAATTTGTGTTCTGCTCCATTATTCAGTCTCCTTTGTGAGTAATTTGCATGTGTAATTGGTAATTGTTGTGAGTGTAATTGTTCTAACACCTGGGTTCAATTTCCACATGGTATCAAAGCCTTTGTAGATCAATTTCTTTCCTTCCAATTTATTTTTCAGGTTTGACATCATTGACTCGGAGCATTCTGCTGACTGACGGGACAATTTCTGAGCTATGGATCAATCTCAGAAGATCATCTTGACTCCATTTAATTTCTTTGAATGGAAAGCAGATATGGAGATACTGTTGAGAGCGAAATTCCTCTATAGAGTGAGTATGGCAATAGAAGCAGAGCCCAATGCAGCTGCAGAGAAGATTAAATGGCACAACAGGAGGGATGAGGCCTATGGTCTCCTGTGTCTGAGCATATCCAGAGACCTCCTTTTCCATCTTCATGGATTGACATCACCGAATGAAGTATGGGAGAATCTTGTTGATCTTTTTGGAAAGACAGATGAGATGAGGGGACATCAAATTGAAAATGAAATGATCTCCCTGAGTCCCAATAGCTTTGAATCCCTGCAACTCTATTTTTCCAAGTTCAAAGCACTTGTTTTGCAGCTAAAACAATGTGGGATTGAAAAAAAGGATGATCATCTGGTCTTGGCCATACTCTCAAAGCTTGGCCCTGACTATTCAATGTTTGTTTCGACCTTCTATGCCACAAAGTTGACAGCTCGAGCCTGGAAAATGCCTAGCCTTGCAGATTTCATGGAATCTCTCACACAAGAACAAGATAAATTGGTGATGATGGGCACCATCAAACCATCCAAAGACCAAGCTCTGGTTGTGGAGATTTGAGGGTGGATTCAACAA
>LPNX010849741.1:0-37291 GCA_001517045.1 Pseudotsuga menziesii | reverse complement strand
GAGAGACAAGAACAAGTCTCCAGAGGAGCCTCAAGGTTCCAAGAAGAACTACCAGAAGAAGAAGAACAAAGGAGAAATGAGCAAGTGTGCATACTGCAGTAAAGGAAATCATTCTGAGAGCTCCTGCATGAAGAAGCAAATAGACATGTTGACCCAACTCCTGGAGAAGAATGGCATCTCCCTTCTAGACATCTCAAAGAAGAGGGAAGGAGGATCAAATTCAGAAGACAGAGAGAGAGTTCATGCATTGGTTGCTAGCACCTCAAGCTCACCTAGTTTCATCATTGATTATGGAGATTCAAGACATATGGTTTTGACCAAGGAGGCATTCACCTCACTTGACATGTCTAAAGGTCCACCAATAGTACTGGGAGATGACTCTCTCACTGAAAGTTTGGGAAAAGGGAGGATTGATCTTGACCATGGTAAGTTCAGCAATGTGTTGTATGTTCCAGGTCTTGCCTCTAACCTCTTATCAGTGTATCAGATGACCCACACAGGGTCTCCAAAGAAGGTCATATTCTCCCCTGATGAAGTTGAGATCACAGAGATCTCAAGTGGTAAAGTCATTGCAAAAGGAATTGCAAATCATACTTCGAAGGTATACATGTTCTCACACTTCCTACCCTACTCAAACCCCTCTGCTCTTCTGACTCATGCTAATGAGGCAAGCAAGCTTTGGAATGAAATATTTGGCCACCTAAATTACAAGTATCTTTCTGATCTTAGTGAAAAAGAAATGGTCATAGGGTTACCAAAGATTAAGTTTTCCAAAGGAGTCTGTCAACGTTGCATCCTGGGAAAACACCCAGAGCACAAATTTGAGAGAGCTAGTCATGAGAGAACCTCTGCACCTCTTGAGTTGATCCACAGTGATGTTGCTAGCCCATTTCCTCATATGTCAATGAGTCAGGCCAAATATGCATTGACATTCATAGATGACTTTTCTAGGTATTGCTGGGTTTACTTCCTGAAACACAAGTCTGAAGTTTTTGGCCTCTTCAAAGTCTTTAAGGCTTTGGTTGAAAACCAGTCTGGGAGGAAACTCAAGGTCCTCAGATCTGACAATGGTGGTGAGTATGTCAAGTCTGAGTTCATTCAATATTGTGTAGATGCAGGTATTCATATGCATCATTCTACCCCTTACACACCACAGCAAAATGGTGTTGCTGAGAGGAAGAATAGATCACTGAAAGAGATGGCAACCTGCATGATGGAGGCTAAGACTTTGCCACCAAAGTACTGGGCCAAAGCTATAAACTGTGCAGCCTATATCCAGAATAGGGTGCCTCATAAACAGCTTGATGGTATGACTCCTTTCGAATCATGGAGTGGGCACAAGCCATATGTGACCCATTTCAAGATTTTTGGCTCAAGGGCTTGGGCTAGAATTCCAACAGAAAAGAGGAAGGCTTTCCAGACCCAAATCCAAGAGTGTCTATTAGTTGGGTACTCTGAAGATTCAAAAGGGTAGAATCTGATCAATTTGATCACAAACAGATCCTTCATTGAAAGGTGTGTTCAGTTTCAAGAAGAGCCCCCAGCAGCAGTGGAAGTTGGAGAATTCTCTTCACCACCAAAACCTCTGAATGTAAGTGAAGAGATAGTTGAACATGCTGATTCTGATATGTCTGATGATGATGGTTTGATTGCATATCCTAACAGTCCTACAAGACCAAAATGGGCAGCCAAGACCATTCATGCAGCTGGAGAACTAGCTGGAAATCCTAATGATCCTAGGAGGACCAGATCTCAGTTTGAGAGTGCTCTGTGCATGAAAGATCCTATGTTTGCTGAGAAATGCTATCTGATGATTGAATCAGATCCACAGACATATGAATATGCAGCAAAATATCCAATATGTAAAGCATCCATGAAGGAAGAGTTTAGCTCACTCCAGAAGAGCAACACTTTGGAGCTGGTTGATCTTCCCCCAGGGAGGAAGCTAGTTCAGTGTAAGTGGGTGTACAAAACCAAATTTGCTGCTGATGGTTCACCTCTAAATTATAATGCCATATTGGTAGCCAAGGGCTACTCACAAGTTCAGGGCATAGACTACAATGAGACCTTTGCACCAGTGGCAAAGATGGACTCCATCAGGATAGCCTTAGCCATTATAGCTTCAAAGTAATGGGAAGTACATTACATGGATGTGAAGTGTGCTTTCCTGAATGGAGATCTCACTGAAGAGATATACATGCAGCAGCCTCAAGGATTTTCCACCAACCCATCTCTTGTGTGCAGGCTAAAGAAGTCATTGTATGGGCTTAAGCAAGCCCCCAGGGCTTGGTATGCCAAGATTGATAGCTTTCTGCTATCACTGAATTTTGTTCGATGCAAATCAGATCCAAATGTATATTTAAAGATGATTAATGGTTCATTAATGATCATTGTTTTATATGTTGATGACCTTCTCATTATAGGAAGCTCAAAGGATGAAATTGCTTCCTTGAAGGATGCAATGAACCATGCCTTCTCCATGACAGATTTGGGGCTATTGAGCCAATTCTTGGGGCTCGAGATTGCTCAAACCAAAGATGGAATCAAAGTGCATCAGTCCAAGTATGCCTTGGATTTTCTGAACAAATTCAAAATGAAGGATTGCAAGCCAAGCAAGACTCCTTTCCTTTCAAGAGTGAAGCTTGAAGAAGCTGATTCTTCACCTATGGTAAACAATACACTGTATAGGAAATTGATTGGATGTTTGTTGTATCTTACACATACTAGAAATAATCTTGATTATGTAGTAAGTGTGGTTTCTAGATACATGGATCAGCCTCATGAGATCCATTGGAAAGCATCCAAAAGGATCCTTAACTTTGTTCAGGGAACAAGGACACATGTGATCTTCTATAAAGCTAAATCTGATCTTGATTTTATTGGGTTTAATGACAGTGATTGGGTAGGTGAAAGCATAGATCGAAAGTCTACATCAGGATATGTGTTCATGCTTGCAGAAGGGCCAATAAGTTGGTCAAGCAAGAAACAGAGTGCCATTGCACTCTCACCTACAGAAGCAGAGTACAGATGAGTTGTAAATGCAGCAACTCAATGTTTATGGTTGCAGGGGTGACTTGGAGAGTGTGGCTTCGAATCAGAATACTCAACTAATATCTACTGTGATAATCAGAGTACCATTCAAATCTGCAATGATCCAGTTCAGAAGAAGAGAAATAAACACATTGAGATCCATATGCACTACATCAGACAGCTTGTGCATGATGGCACCATTCACCTACTCTTCTGTTCATCTTCAGAACAAGTAGCTGATATATTCACCAAAGTTTTTTTTGAGAAGACATTCAACAATCTCAAATCACTACTGGGGATTTCTAATCATGTTGTGAAGCATGAGTGATGACAAGATTTCCAAATTTTGTTTTACAATCCATGTTTAAGGGAGGATTTTTCCCACTGGGTTTTTTCCTCTTTCCTTGGTTAAATGGACATGCAGTATGTAAAGGGTGACTAAGCCTTGTTGCTAGGCCCTATAATTTTCAGATATTTTACTCATAATTCAGGCTTAAGGGGGGGTGTTAGAATAATCAACCCATAGTTAGCTACCTTAGACATTAATTAATCCAATTTTTGTCTTATTTGCCTAGTTTCCATATTCCACCTTATGCAAGTTGTCCTCCACACATCCATAGTGGTGAAACTTGCTAATTTTGAGTCATGGAGCGCTTGGGAAACCTCCTAGAATCAAATCTGCTTTATTCCTAGCCTCCCTAGTGCATATCTGCTTTTTCTGCTTTATTGCTTTCTTTTTCAGTGTTTAAGGAAATTGGGAAAGTTTGACTAGGTGAAGTTAACTTGTTTTTTGTCCTCATCATCCTCCACTCTTTCCTCCTATGAAAAGCATGTATGAGTTTTCCTTCCACCATCTATTAGCCTGCCTAATTGCTTTTTCCAATTTGTGAGCTCCTAGACAGATTTGGAATGTGCTTTATGCACCTATGGGGGATTTGCTTAGATTTAGTAAGCCTGCTTTTGACTAGATTCGAATGGAATATTCATGCATTCGAATCCCTCATGTAATTATTTATTGTGGCAGCCTATGACTTCATAGGGTTGGCTATTGTACACTTATTCAATACATATTAGTGTTCTGCTCCATTATTCAGTCTCCTTTGTGAGTAATTTGCATGTGTAATTGGCAATTGTTGTGAGTGTAATTGTTCAAAAACCTGGGTTCAATTTCCACATCATTCCCCCATACATCCTAAAATATGTTCCTTCTTCAGAGAGGAAGTAATCCCCATATTCTTTAATAGACTCCAAGGCTCCCTTAGATAGGCATGTACATTCTTCTAGAAAAATCAGCTTGTATAAGGGCATCAGGAATTCTTCACAGATCATCTTATAGTGATTATGATATTTGTGAGACCCCAACATCTGCTAAGATATATATATAGGGGATTTCCCTCCCTTCCATGTACACTTTAGCACTTCAAACCGGTGGCGGTAAATTATGTAGTCCACTAAGAAGGAAGACATATAAAATTCAGACTTGCTAAGGTGCAAACCTTCTTGGGCTGCTTTGATAGAGGTGGCAAAAGTTTTGGCTATTATTTCATCCCAGTTGAAGATTGTTCCTTTCATAGCTATATGGTAGATCATTGGGATGCACCCAAACTTGTAAAACTTCCCATCAGCTCTACCATAAATCTTGTTCAACATTAGCACTATTAATTTGTATGGAGTCCTTAGATGAGCTGTCCCATACTCCCTCGATTGCTTGTGTATAAATTTTTTTCCCTCAACCACCATCATCTTAGCTGTGGCAATGTAATCGAGTTTCAAGATCTTCACCCAATCTATTGTTGTGCTAATTTATTTTTTGGGCAAGCCGTATGCTGTTGATAAAAATGTAGGTGTGAAGGATGCAAATCCTTTGTTCTTCACATCGTTCATCAACATCCTTGTTGTGTCTATCCTAGGAAGAATCCATCCGCTGACTTATTCACAAGGGAAAATTTCCAGTCTAGTGGTCACCTTGGTTATCCCGGATATCAGCATGTTATCATACAGGCCCAGGTCTTCCAACCCTGCTTCTGGAACTTTCTTTTCTACCAGTAAATGATAAATCTGACCCCATTTGAACTCGGGCTCAACTTGAGTGATTTCCTTTGTATCCTCATATATGATATCTACCCTTGGTACAGGTGCAACTTCTGCAACCTCTGCATCTAAGTCATAATCAACAATCTTAGATTTCTTTTTACCTCTCTTCATCATGTTGTCTGGTATGAGCGGTAGCTACAACAACACAAAAATGTCTTCATGTTACATTATAAAACTAACTCATGAATTTGAATGAGAGAATAAAACAACATGGATATGATATGTTAGGCCAACTCTCCAAAACAAGCATAAGTATTTTTCATTACCCTGATCTCCTAGGCCATCAGGTCAAGACAAACGATGCAGGTTAGTGGGTCAAAGTTTGGAAATAAAACCTCTGGACATAGGCAAACCTCAGCCTTCGTACTCTCTGAAACGCGACCTAACAACTACGAGGATTTTCAACACTTCGACGCAAAGACTCTAAAGGATTCACAACCCAAAACTCCACGCTCTAACACTCATGGCAGTGATGCCGTAGGTTCAAATCTCTAGTTCAACATCCCATGATCGAAAGATAAAGCACTGTAAACTACGGGGTCTTCCTGAGACGAGAAAACTATGAACCCTAAAAATTCCTGAAGGAGAGCACCTAATCTGTTCCATGTCAGAGAAAAATCTTGGGTTCCTAGATAATCATGATAACCTAACAGACTGTGGGAAACAACTCCTCCAAACAAACTGGTAAAAACTTAGTGCAGGTATGGCAACGAGGGAAAGCTTGAAAATCAGAATGAGAAAGCAATACCTAAAAACTTCAAGGGGAAATACCCTTTTTAAACCTAACCAAAAACCAAAATACCTACTCCCCCTCATAGGGCATACTAACCATTAACAGCTCATAGCTCAAAATAAATCAATCAATCAAAGAAAGAAAGCAACCGAGACCTACCTGGCTGGCGGGAGGCTAGACACGTGATCGAAAACGCTTGGTGCAGATGTGCCAGGTGACCTCCACACAATGATTTCCTCCAACCACATGACACTTCAAATGGGATAAATCCCATAATAGCGCTCAAACTCTCACCGTAAAAAGAAATGGTAAGAACATCGTTCCCCGGGTATAAATAGACAACCGCTAGCGAAAAGCCTTTAAAAGTGGTAGATATAAACCATTAAAATCACACGCGTGTGGCCAAACGTCGTTGGCGCCAAAAATAGTGCATCTGGTGGAAAGAGATAAGTTAATATGGAAACATCCCCAACAACAGCAGCTCTAACGTCCTAATACAACCACTACCATTGGCTCAATACACTCACACTTATTTCACGGCTTCGACAATCATAAGGTATCGAGAGGTAATTAAGAAAACTGTTACCGTAGCGGCTCGATGGTGAAGAGTCCTCCACCATAGAGGGCTTGGTGAGAATCGTGTTATCAATGAGGCAACCTCTCCACCATAGTGGAAGCAATAGGGAAAGACATCCACCATAGCAGGTCTAAAAGATCGACACAATTTTTGCAAATCAATTTATAATCGCACCCGCCATTGTGGTAGAGAGATGAACAATCCTCTGGTATGGCAGAAAATCCTGAGCCGATGAAGGTCAATACAAAATGCAAAAAAGGTCTGCCTCCATAGTGGGCTTAAATCTAAAACGTCAGTCATCGTAGCAGGTGCGAACTTGAGAGACCATCCGCTGTAGCAGACCAAAAACATCGAGAGTCTATCCAACATTAAAACTGAAGTTTCGTCTGTCGTTGCGGCTCGACCCTTGAGAATATTCCGCTGTAATGGAACAAAAACATTGGGAGCTTACCCGACATTCAAACTAAAAAATCACCCGCCATAGCGGCTCGACAATCAATAATCTTTCCGCCGTAGTAGCTCAACGGTCGAGAACCATCTGCCATAGCAGGGTAAACATAATCAAAATCCTTTCCGATACTCAAACCAAAAAATCACCTACCGTTGCGGCTTGAAACATAAGAATCTTTCCACCATAGCGGATCAAAACTTGACAAACCATCTGCTATAGCGGGTTAGAAAGACATTTTCTTCCTTAGTGAAAAATGAAATTCTTGAAACTTTTCCATGACAAAAACAAACCATAAATGCTTGATTTCAAACTCTAATCCTAAGAAGAAAAAATAATATTTTAAAGGGGGTCCTAAAAAATGTAAAATTTATCTGGGGGGTAGTTGCAGCAGCAACACATACACACATCATGCACAAAATACACCAAGATTTAACGTGGAAGCCCAATATGGGAAAAATCACAAAAACACTCATTTATTATGAAGAGAAGCAACTCAAATGCTTAAGTATGTGCACACAACCTACAAACATTTATCTATAACTCCATTACAACAAATCCACACACACATCATGTAGATTGATCTCATACTATGTGACTCAGCTTAATCTTCAAAAAAATAATACTTAACTCATCGAACAGATAGAAAAATGTTCTTATCTTCTAAAAAAAGGGATAACCCCAAAAATCCCAACCTGTTACATCTTTATATGCTCTAATTTACAATCTACGCCCACTACCTAATCCCATAAATGTAAGTGGAAAAAAAATATAACTAACTAACCAATATTTCAGTTGGAATTCATCAAAACAATTGGCCTTCCTTGATCTTTGCCTAAAACTTCAGAGTTGTCTGCTTCCTCGACCATTCTGTCGTAGCTAAGTCCACACTTTGAGTGAAATTTCAAAACTGGTAACCAAAATAACCAAAACAAACCCAAGTCGAACATGCACTAGATCCATTCAACAAATCATCATTTGCTTGAGCATGCGAGGATTCTTATTGTATATATGCAATGGCAAGTTCTACATCAATTGGGGATAATGGATAGAACTTCATAACACCAAGAAAGTGTTCTCGCCAATATATCTATGAAGGACTCCATTTTATCTATGATAAAAATAACAAAGGATTGACTCATCCCATGTGCATTGATGATTGGAGTTTTTTATTCATCTTGACTACCTCTATCTATCCATCAATTTGGCTGTAGAAGGAAATCGATTTGGTAAGCTTTGTCCCATCATACCAGAGGCTAGATCATAATGTACTCAAGAATATATCATTTCAATTTGAAAAAATGGTCCATGGGATCCAAATATTAACCCGAAAACTCAAATAAAATCTTATTAGTGGCATTCATTGTGATTCTCTTCTTATAAAGTATTAAAATGGTCATCTTAGAGACCCAATCAACAACCACAAATATGATAGTCATTTCAACTCTTGGTTGAAGGTAGGCCATGCATGTAGTCCCCAAATATAGACTCTTGTTGTTTGTAGATACAACTAGATTAATATATAAGCATTAGAAGGGGATTTATTGGTCTTTTAAGTAACCAGGAAATCCCATAAACTAGTACAAATAAAGGAACAATAGATGCAAAAATATACGTTTTCTTGTAACTTGTAACAAGTGTAATTAGAGAATAGTCTCTTAATTTAATAAAATAAATTTTGAGGTGATTTTGGAATCTAGTCATTATCTGGTGGGATTGGTTGGATCAACTTGAGTAACCCAGTTCCAAACTTCTAGCCCAACCAAAAAAACCCAAGGCATCATCCCAACAGAGCATAACCCTATCGAAAACAATTGGGACACAAGTGAAATCTCACTCGAGATACCTTATGGGGATTGTAGGAACAAGGCTTCTACAATGAAAAAATGGGATTTTCCATGCCAATACTCGACAAAATATTTAATAGTACTATAAAATAAAATATCATCGACACACAGTCTGAACAAAAACATACTACGACATATTACAACTTTAAAATTCATTTATCAACGAATTTTAAAACAATATCATTTTATGCAAGAAAAACAAAGTTACCTATCGCAACAAATCATAAAACATCACATGAACATGAGCATACAAAATTTGACACAAATTAATTAACATGGAAACCCATATGGGAGAAAACCACAAAAGCACTCTTCATCTCGCATGAGTTGTGTCTTGAACAGTTTTGGTATGCACACACAGTCTCCAGACTTGTTCATCAAAACTCCATTACACTATATCCCCACACACATATTGTGGATCGAGAACACATCATCTTCATGACTCTTATTCCTCATTCACACTACAACATACAAAATTACAGATGTTCTCAAAACTTACTCTTGACCAACTCTTACACAAAATCCGACCCCCTTTTTCCCACCCCTTTAAATTTTTATAGGATTCTAACAACCGATTTTACATTATGTACCAACTACCCATAAGTGGACATCCTTTCTAACTAATCCCCAACATACATTTAATATTTTCCTTAAAAAATGCCCAAAATTCCAGAGCTAGCCATTTCAACTCCTGCCTCGTCGCATCCCTGTTCACACTTCGGTTTATACCCAAAATTTGATGTCACTTCCCTAGGGCCAACAATTCCCCAACACTCACATGTGGCTCATCCTGAGCTACTTCATATGGAAAATTCAATAGTGTTTAGCTTAGCCTAAAAATATTGCATGATTTTATCACATCTCTTGTCTGTCATTGAACATCTTCCTTGACTTTAGAAATTTGTTCCATAGCCTTAGAACTAAGTTATTCTATTCTTTCCACCTCAGTGGTCTCCGCATCTTATCAAACTTGGATATGTATTGGATAAATGGTTGTTGTAACCTTCTCTGCTTCAGCTAGGAGCTCCGCAACATGATCAATTCAACGTTGTTGTTTTTCTCAGAGTTTTGCGACTTGCTATTACAAGAATTTAAGTTCCACAACCTTAATCATCTTCTCGACTGGAGATAATTTTTCAGTGAGTTCCTTAATCCAGTTATATTGGAATCTGTTGCATGAAGTATATCAATTATATAATGTAGCTCAACATAATCCATCAAGGCCTCCTAAATCTGGCATATATCTTTTTCAAATATCCTTTGTCTCTCTTCTAGTACTTCAGTAGGTTTACTAGGAAAAAAATTACCCTCCAACTCTTCAATTCTCTGCCAAAAGTCAATAGTAACTTCCCCTAGCTTGATAACCTGAGCCTCCAGAATCATGTTAGGTGTGACTCTGGCCTTGGGAATGTTATGGAAATAAAAAATGGCATCTTGCTCGAGTCTCTGTATATCCAACTTCCACCTTTGTATTTGTTTCTACGTCTTGTCTAACTAGTTTTGGAGCGTTGACACGGTGTTCTTGGAGTGTTTAAAGAAGTCATAGACTGTGTGCTCCCTTGCTGTTAATTTATTTAACTGTATCCTATTGTATGTTATGCAGTAAATACATGGGTAACACAGAGAGTTCAACACCAACATAACTAATGTCTTGAATCATGTTATTGTATTTGGGTGTTCCCAAATCAAGTACTTTAGGTGACACTTAAACTCTAGGATGTTGTTGAGACGATTGCACTTTAGCTGAGTGATCCTCGGAAGGACCAACCTATTGCACCTACAACAGGGCCCGATCGACTGCAACCTTTATACATTGTACCGTATCATAAAGGGTCTAGACTAAATCAGTAACAACTCCAAATAAATCAGTATTCTGGTCATACATAATGTGTAGGGGGTTGTTGACCCTAGGGAAGTGACTTAAAATTTTTGGCATAAACCGAAGTGTGACCAAGGATGCAACGAAGCAAAATTTGAAATGGTTAGCTATGAATTTTGAGCAATTTTTGGGGAAAATATTGAATATATGCAATGGTTTAGTTAGAAAGGATGTCCACTTATGGGTAGTGGGAGTGGGATGTAAAATCCGTCGTTAGAAGCCTATAAAAATGTAAATGGTTGGGAAAAAGGGGGTCATATTTTGTGTAAGAGTTGGTTGAGAGTAAGTTTCGAGAACATCTGTCATTTCGTATGTTGTAGTGCAAATCATGAATAAGAGTCATGAAGATGATGTGTTGTCGATATGTAGGATGAGTGCATGGATATAATGTAATTGAGTTTTGATGAACAAGTCTGCAGGTTGTGTGCGCAGAACAAAAGAGTTCAAGAAACGACTCATGCCAGATGAAGACTAGCACTTGTGTGGTTTTCTCCTGTATGGGTTTCCACGTTAATTTCTTTGTGTCAAATGTTGCATGCCCATGTTTGTGTGATGTTTTATGATCTATTACAACTTGTAACTTTTTTTGTCTTGCATAAAAGGATATTGTTTTAAAATGTGTCGATAAATGGAATTAAAGTTGTAAGATGTCGTAGTATGCTACTTTTCAACTTATGTGTCGATGATATTTTATTTGATGGTGCAATTGAATAGTCTCTTAGGTATTGGAATAGAAATATTCCCTTCTATAATTGTGGAATCCTAGTTCCTACAGTATCCATAAGGTATATCGGGTGATATTTCACTTGTGTTCTCGGTGTTTCCTACGGGGTTATGCTATGTCGAGCCGATGACTTAGGTTTTTGTTGGTCAAGCCGAAAGGGTGAACCTGGGTTAGTCAAGTCGATCCAAAAAATGGTTTCATTTTGAGGATTGGGATCACTTTGAAGGGGATATGTTTTGGCATCTGACAAATCTTGAGATCCAGGATTGGGTAGACTACAAACCTAAAGGATTTCAACAAGAATAAAGTAAGGGGCCACAACTGACTCCGACGGAATGGTTAGAAAGGTATGTTTACTCAGGTATTCATGAAACATTATTTACTAAATTTCCTATTGTATTGTATGAATGGTTGATGAGGTTAGCAACTAAAAGAACAAATTTTCAAAGCGAAGAAACCAAGGAGTGGACTCCTTAGTTGATCCAATGGCTAGAGAGTGTCAATAATCCTATCTCTAAGGTTTTTGACTTTTGGGTCAATAGAATTTTGGAAGTATACATTACTGATATTGTTGTAGACATTATAAAATAATATAGTGAAGTGGAGAGAGAATTATTCCAAGGGCCTAGAGGTCGATATCAGAAATCCATAAAGTTGTGGATCAAAATGTTAGTATGTGAAAAAGGAATCTTAGGGATGGAGTCTCACAAGTAAATCATTGTGCTTGGAGAACATGGGTAATGACGAAAGGAAGGATTGAAAAATATGGACAGATTAAGCTGGGATGTTCCCATCCGATAATTATACCGATGAAGAGGTTGTCCTCCTAAGGTATGGAATAATATTCTAGTCGGGTAAGAGGAGAAGAACTACGAAAATGAGAAAGAGTTGCAGTGCGACCAAAAGAGGGGACTATGAGTTGGTCCCACAGATCGATGAAGAATCTTGCGACAAAGAGGAGGAGTATCAACTTATTTATGAAGATGAAGAAGAAGTGTCATATCCAATCCAAGCCCAAGACTACGACATACCTACAACTCTGTGTACATATCCAGTATTATAGGTAAGACCCAAAAGTATTTATAAGTGCATTTTGTCTAAAAAAAGTTATAGTAATAGTCAGTATAGTGGTCAGATAGTTCCTACTAGTGGAACATATAATTCAAATCCATCAATAACCCAAGTACATAGGATGTCTGGGGCCAACATAAAATTTTTGATATTCAATGGGAATGGGTAGGAAGACCTTGAACAACATTGGTTCCTGTGTGAGGTTGACTGGACTGTGCGAAAGATACAAGACGAGGATATAAAAAGAGCTCAAATGATCACGACCTTCAGGGGTCACACTCTTGATTGGTATGTGAAGTTCTTTGTGGTTTCTGCTGGAATTCCTCATAAGTTGTTAAATCATATTTGAACTGGGTTAATACATGAATTTAATAATCCCAAGTATGATTCGCAATGCATCACAGAGTTAAAGGAGATCAAGCAAATGTTAAATGAGTCTGTCTAGGATTTCGACCAGATTTTCAAGACCTTGATGGCCAATGTAAGTTTCAAATGTATCATGTCCAAAACAAAGAATGGTTCATTGGTGCGTTGTCACCACATATCTGTGTTCCCCTAATGTAGCAGAATATTGTATCCTAAACCGAAGCTCTCGATCTTCCTATGAAGTTGGAATCTTTGCTAGTTGGAGAAACTGGTGCAAGAATAATGCAAATTCAGTCATAGTTATCTAATCTTACATTGCAAATACAAGATTTCAAGAAATTAAAAGAAATACATGAGGAAGTCTGGTGTACGTGATGCAAAACTGAAGGCCTTCATAAGGATTCATGTCCAGCATTCCTGGATTACCTTGCATCAAGAGCACTGAATCCACTAAGGTCATAATGGATTCCATGGTGTCACATTTTCCAAACAAGAGGTCATCGTTCGAAAGCTTGTCTTTATATGCAGAAGATAGTAAGTACACCTACTATCCTATATTGCAAATTCTATCGAACTATGGTATATGATTAAAGGGACTACATTGAATACTAGTCACTACAGGAGAAGACAATAGACACATATTTAATGAATAATGATGAGCATATGCAAGCTGAAAAATCCCATGCACAATTCCCTCAACCATGGAGGGTGGTACTTTTAGAGTCTGAGGAAAACAAGGAGGAGGATTTAGTCGAGGGTGAGGCCAATTTTTTTTCTATAATTTTCGACATCCAAGACATTATGCTAGATTCAACCCTAATCCTACATCAACATGCCCATACTATAAAGCGTTGGATCATACTATTGAAGAATTCCCATAACTTATGCTAAGTGGCAAGACATAATCACAGGGAATCAAAACCAGCCTTTAAATACAAATCAGAATGTTCATAATATTTTTGTTGAACCCCAGGAACCTACTAATGTTCTTTTAACAAGGTGTGGCACTGCTACTGGGGATGACTGATAAGAACTATGACAAAATCCAAGAGTTCGACCTGCGATGCAAAATAAAGTGCCATTCAACATCCAAAAGGAAAAGGGTCTCTTCTTTGATGCATGAAATGAGTTTATGGACAGAAATCCTGCTTCGACATATGTTGATTTTATAGTGTTCGATGAAGGAACAATCCTTGATATGCCGAGAATTTTTGACCAAACACTCCAAAGGAAGTCAATGGAAAAAGGTAGCAATCTGAAAAATTATTCAAGAGTTGTGTAGCACTTGTAAAAGATAAAGATGTTCTAGCATAGCTATCATCTCTCATAGAAGAACATCATCCAAGTTTTCGACCACAAAAAAACATTAATCATATTCATATAAAAATGAAGACTGGCTGATAGTTACATATAGATTCCCATATAGGTGACTATGATATGGATTTTATCATTCTTGATTCGGGGTCGGATGTTAAAATCCTAACAAGGAAGACATAGGAAATCATTGGAAATCCCAAGTTGGTATTGTCTCATGTTCAACTAAGGTTAGAATATCAACTAAAGGTTTTACCTAGTGGATGATTACCACAAATTCCTGTCAAGGTGGAATGGCTCCGGAACTATGCGAATTTTGAGGTAATAGAGACTGTTGATTATACCAATCCTTATCCAGCACTGCTAGGGATTGATTGATATATACATAATCAAACAGTCATAAATTTTAAAAATATAATATTATCATTTAAGGATTAAAAAATGCGAGTAGTCTCTCCACTCGATCCTATGAAGGGCTAGCGATATGTCAATCCAGTAAAGTTCAAGAAGGGTACCTGGATAAAATTTACAATATCACATATGCAATTGATGACTACATAAACCAGACAATTGATGGCAAATTAATTAGGTGAAGTATTAGTTCATTCTCATCATATTTAGGAGAAGCTTTGGAGAATTGGAAGAAGCAACTACATGAAGTGTTGATGCGGAAATGTATGAGGATCATGAAATCTCTATCATGGGTATGTAGTGAGGTATGTGATATACCTACTTATGAAGGATTACCTTTTAGATACATTTCTCATGGAATTTGAAGACAAGGAATTGGAATCTCAACGTTTGTTTTCCCTATATGTTTCTTTGAAAGCTACACCATCAAGATGGTGGGATATTCATAAACAATCCATCTTAGAATGGTCTCAGTGGCAAAGGTTGTTAGAAATTATATTCGGTGAACATATTTATTATATTGGTTAGAAATATATGGGATTGACAAATCCTGTTGAACACATTGAAAATTTTCTCGTGAAATGGAGTACATTACCATGATAGGAATTGGTACATATTTTTATACATACTCTAGATACGATACAAATAAATTGGTATGCATCAATTGAGATGTGCCGAGGAACTGTAGAATGGGATGAGTCAGCTAATGCTTTCAAGCATACTTTTAGCTTTTTTGACCACAATCCTACGATTGATTCTTCTTTGCAATTTATAAAAGAGAAGATTTTTTAGGATGTCCATGTTCTAGTGTTAAGTGTTCCTCGGTGTTAAGTGTTCCTCGGAGACATGCGACAATTCAGAGATCGATGTAGTGTTATAACATAGTTGGAGAACCTGAATATGATTATCCACGTGACATTATTATCCCTGAATATGAAAGTAGTCAAGCAATGGGGAAACCAGTCCTATCAACTGAAATATTTTTGAATCCCCTTAAAATCAAGAAGATTAATATTGGTTCTCCTAAGAACCCAAAATTTTTCAATATTGGGAATTATTGGGATGATGAGACAGTGGAGAAAATTATGGATTTGTTGCACAAGTTCCAAGATTTTATTCCCAACAAAATATTTATAAACAAAGTGGATTGTCGAGGATTTAGGTGAAATGAATATCCCACTAAATTGAGATGCAAAACCTATCAAGAAATAGTCATACAGATTAAATCCTAGATATAAAGATAAGGCCAAGACAAAGTTAGATCGCTTGCTAGACGCAGGAATTATTAAACCTATCTAAGAATAAGAATGGATTATCCCAATGGTTGTACAATATAAGAAAACTAGTGAAGTTCGTATCTACATCAACCTGAGAAAACTGACTAATGCTTTCATGCATGATCCTTTTCCTACACCTTTCACATATGAGGTCCTTAAAAGTGTAGCGGGGAAATAGGTGTATTCTTTCACTGATGGATTCTCTGGGTACCATCGAATAAGGAGTCTGAAAAAATACCAACACAAGACCACTTTTGCAACAGAGTGGGGTTGCTTCCAATACACGGTAATGCCATTCAAACTTAAGAATGCAACCGTTATTTTATCTAGGATAGTGGTAGCTGCTTTTAAAGACTATATCCATAAATTTCTTGAAGTCTATTTTGATGATTTGACAGTATATGGTCTAGTTAAAGATCATATTAAGAGTCTTATAATGATGTTGGAATGGTGTAGATAGTTTCATATTTATTTAAATATGAAGAAATGTATTTTCTATGCCCTTTTTGGTATTTTTTTGGGTCATGTTGTCTATCGAGAAGGAATATTGATGGACCCTGCAAAGATTTCAATTATTGTCAACCTATCCCCACCCACGTTGGTTAAACAATTAAGGACCACCCTGGGACATATTGGTTATTACAGAAAATTTATCTAGGGATATGCAGAGGTTACTGCTCCAATGGAGAAGTGACTAAAGAAAGATGTTAAATTTTTGTGGAACAAATAGTGTCAAAAGATCCTGGATATACTTAAAGAAAAGATGATCTCTACTCCTATCTCGGTATTCCTTGATTAGAAAAATAATTTCATGTACACGTTGATGCATCCTCTGTCACACTTGGAGTAGTGCTTGCAAAACCATGTGAGTGTTCTATTGATTATCTGATTACATTTGCTAGTATAAAGTTGTCGACTGTAGAGGAAAAATATACGGCAATAGAGTGGGAAGGACTTGTTATCGTATATGCATTGCATAAGTTTTGACACTACATGTAGGGTGGTCATTTTAAAACGTTTATGGGTCATTCTTCTTTGAATTACTTAGTTAATAAGCCAGTGTTCGGGGGGAATATCTGTCGATGGCTTCTTCTCTTCCAAGAATTTGATTTTGAAATTATTGTAAAGCAAGGAAGATTGAATGAAGGCCTTGATAATCTTTCAAGGATAGAAACCGGGGAAGAACCTATCATTCTAGATTATACAATCCTCGATGCACAATTGTTTCTAGTAAAAATGGTTGATGACCATTACGAAGAAATTATGCAATTATTGATTACAGGGAGTGCACCAGAAGGATTTAATACAGCATAAAAGAAACAATTGGTTGTGAAAGATGCAAATCTTAAGCTAATAGTTGGACAACTATATAAGATGGGACCAGATGAGATACTCCATCATTGTGTCTTGGAACATGAGCAACCGATGGTGTTGAATGAAGCTAATGTTGGCATCATAGGAGGCCACTATGCAAGAAAAGTGATGGCACACAATATTTTACAAGTAGGATTGTGGTGGCATACCCGTCATGCAGATGCTATGGATTATTGTCGTAAATGTGATATTTGTCAATGTACATGGAAACCGTCATGACGAGATGAAATGTCGTTGGTACCATAGGTAAATTTGCAGGAATTTGATAAATAGGTTGTCAATTTTTAGGGTCCCATTCATCCACCAAGAAAATGGATGAGTGCACGATATATAATTACTGTGACAAATTATTTAACTAGGTGGGCCAAAGTAGCACCAGTCAGAGATTTTACTATTGTGAGTGCTACAAGGTTTTTGTTCGAACATGTCGGACCATATTTGGATTCCCTAAAATTCTAATAAGTGACTAAGCTATGTAATTTTTCAATCAATTGATTGAAAAATTAACTAAGGAGTTTCGTATTCAGCACAGGAAGACAACACCCTATCATCCACATGAAAATGGCACTACCAAATAATTTAATATAATCTTAGAGAATGCACTGAATAGGTCTACAATGTTAACCATGATGACTACAATCGTAAAATACTTGCAGTCTTATGGGATTATCATACAAACTACAAGAAGTTTTCAGGGAACACTCCATTTTTACTGGTTTATGGGTAAGAGGTTATAATTATGCCAATGGAGTATATTGTACCTAGTTTAATAATAGCTTCAATTACTAAGATTACAGACATGGGTGCGATTGAAGAAATATTATCTCAATTGCTATAGTTGGAATAATATCGTTTCATTGCAGGATATCACTAGCAAGTTGATAAAGAGCGAAAGAATCCTTGCCATGACCGCCACATTACGTTCAAGTAGTTCTAGCCAGGTGATTTTTTTCTCCTCTATGACATTAAATTTTTAAGACATCCCAGTCATATTCCTACACACTGATTGGGACCATATGTTGTTCTTCATATTACTGATGGAGGTGTTGTTTAGTTACAAAAGTTATATGGTACACCCTTCGATAGGTTGGTAAATGGGAGTCGGATAAAATATTATAGGGATAGTCGTACCTCGCTTGACTAATTCAAGACTGACTGAAATTATACATAGAAAAAAAAAGATTTGTATTCTTGAATGTAAGTTTGAAATTTTGTCATGAGTTAAAGGTCTGTCATAGGCTACACGTTTGTCGCAAGATTCAGTTATGTTGCAGTTGGATAACATGACATTTTTATGGTGTGGTTCTCTATCAAGTTTGTAGCTAATGCATATCAATTTCCTTCTTTTGTTGTGAATGAAGTGATGGCTTTAATGACGCTTTGTCATAAATGGTAAAAAATATTTCAACATGTGAAACAATTAGCTACCACCTTTCTAATTTATTATAGATCAAGTCAAAATAATGATCCACATTATTGGTCGATTTTCCACATGAGTAATTCTATTTTACCTCTATGTGTAATTCACTTGCTTCATTGTGCCGAAATTTGAAATTTATCGTGCAAACTACTTGTTTGCAACTTCTTCTGCACTGTGAGAGGTTCTGGTGTGAAGACTCCCCCTACCATGTCCATCGTCGAGGAGGCACTAGATTTTATATTGCATCCATATCCTATAAATTCACCAAGAAAGAAGTGAACATTCGTATGGCTCATTCATCCTGAGCAGAGGTTTAAATCTACACATGATGTTGAAGCTTCAAGGTCTTGTTCTTCCACTACGTTTCCCAGTTATATACCCTCATGAAGGGATGATGCTACAAATAATAATCATTTGTAATAAATCGAAGTACCCATTAGTCAATCTAGTCATCCCATAGGTGTGCATGTCATGATAGATATTATGCCAAATTTAGAGAAATCGACATTTACACACCATGATTTGAGGAGGTTCCCTGAACTTCGGATATCATACTACATGAATTCAGTGCAATTGGTGGAAGGTGGATGTACTTAGTTAGTCCCTATAGAATGGGCTCAAGGATTAGAAAATTCGGGAATTCACTCATTGATGTACATGCCCCACTTCAGTCACGTTGTAGAAGTTAATGCGTGTTTGAAACAATTGTTGGTCTCTATCCATAGGGGTTGTTTGTGGTTAGATAATCGTATTTCCATTGACATTGACCTGATTTCCTCCATGATAGGGTTTCCCAAGGAAGGCATGGATCCGACGCCATTATTTGCTGGTAAGGAAAAGGACTCGAGCCTTATCGCTTGAATGAAGGAGAATTACAATTTGACCCACGACAAGAGGGGGTTTTCAATTGATTCTATCAATGATCAAGGTGTTCAATTCGCGGCTAAACTTTTTTCTAGTAAATTATTAAGGAAGATGCGAATGAACCAGTGCATTGTCAGTACTATTGTTGCAACTGAGAAATGCACTCCTGGGGTACAAATGAACTTGTCTACATTTTTATTGAATGAATTACTGTTGACACCATCGATGCGGAGGAAAATGTTAATATGTTCACTTATTCTTGCTTACTTATATTGATCTCTTTTTTCGCATGGGAAGATACTCCTAACTATTAGGGGATGGAAGTCAATGTCCCATGTTAAGGGGCACGCTATCAAAACCTATGGTATGAGGAGAAGAACAAGTGAAAACAAGTGGATCATAAAATTGGATTCTGCTTGCATGCTGATGCACTAAGGAAGCATATTGGAAGCCATTCAAGTATTTTCGTGGTAAATGTCTATCATTACATAAATGTAATAAAATTTATTGTAGGGGCTTTCCACTTATACCTTCAACCATGAAGAGACCCTCGCCATAAATGGTTGATGGTTTCTTTTCGATTACAAAAGAAGAACTTGATATAATAGTGAGGGACTAGCCTGAAGGAAGGAAGAAACCTATCGCAAATGATCTATTATATGCCTAGAAAAAACCATGAGAAGAGGTTACATCGGGTACTCAAGCCAATGGTCCACAAGATGAAGAGAACTAACCAGTTCACATCATGGAAGCAATGAATAATCAAGCATGACGCCAACAAAACCAACTTCAGGGGACAACAAGAAACCTTCTAAGGAACGTAAAAAGAGTCATAAAAAGAAAGGAAACCAAATATCCTCTTGACAGACTCAATGAAAATGAATATAACCTGCTAGCAGACAGAATGGTTGAGAATACTGACAAGGCACGTTAGAATATTGATGACCAAAATACTGAGTTATTTGGATTTGTTACCAATTTACTCCAGACCCTTTGTGCTACTATATATGGTGTAAAGGCTGCAATTGGTTAGGCCTCATCGCAGGTGCAAGAGGCTGGTACTTTTAAGGATCACTCGACTGAACTGAAATCCTCTCGACATCATTGTATAGTTAAAGTTCCTCATCAAGTAATTTATTTGGGCACACCCGAATATAATAGCATGATTAAGGAAATTAGTTATGTCTGTGTCAACCTCTTTGTGTTACCCATGTACTTACTGCATAACATACAACAGGTTGTCATCAAAGAAATTGAAGCAAGGGATCACATAATATATGACCAGTTGAAACACTCCAAGAAAACGGTGTAGATTATCCGGAACCAGTCGGAAGAGACATAGAAACAAACATATAGGTGGCAACATGATAGATAGAGACTCCAGCAAGTTGTCACTTTTACTTTCCATAACATTCTAGAGGTCAGAGTCACAACTGACATGATTCTGGAGTCTCAGGTTATCATGACAGGGGAAGTTTCTACCGATTTTTTTATAGAGAATTGAATATTTAGAGGCTAAATTACTTCCTAGTACACCTTCTGAAGTATTTGAAGAGTGATTAAGGATCATTGAAGAAGATGTACGTCAAATTCAGGAGGATGAAACACTTTGTGCTAAGGAATATGCACAGGTTTCCCATGCCTTAGAAGCCTTGATGGATGATGTCAAGCTGCAGGACATAACTTATAGAATTCATGTAGCAGATTCCAATCCATCTGGATTAAGGAATTCACTGAAACCATTGTCTCCAGTCTTGAATATGAGTAAGGATGCTAAAATCAAAGTCTTGTAACAGTAGATCGCAAAACTTTGAAATGCAACAACAAAGCCAAACTGATTGTGTCATGGAGCTCCAAGATGAAGAAGAGAAGGTTACAACAACCATTCACCCAATGCATATCCAAGTTAGACAACTTGCAGAGCTCACTAGGATGGAAAGCACAGAACATCTTAGTTATAAGGTTGTGGAACAAACTGCTAAGGTCACGGAATATGTTCAACGATACACGAGAGACGTGATGAAAATCATTCAATATTTTCAAAATAAGCAGAACATTACTGAAGTTTCCATATAAAGGAGCTCAGTATGAACCACATGTGAGTGTTTGGGGCATGTTGTCCCTAAGGAAGTGATGTAAAAATTTTGGTATAAACCAAAGTGTGAACAAGGATGCGATAGAGCAGAAGTTGAAATGGTTAGCTCCGTAATTTTGGGTAATATTTGGGAATATATTAAATGTATGCGGTGGGTTAGTTAGAAATGATGTCCACTTATGGGTAGTGGACATAGGATCTAAAAACGGCCATTAGAAGCCTATAAAAATGTAAAGGATTGGGAAAAAGTGGGTCAGATTTTTTGGAAGAGTTGGTTGACAGTAAGTTTTGAGAACATTTGTAATTTTGTGTGCTATAGTTCGAATGATGAATAATAGTCATGAATATGATGTATTATCGATCCAGAGGCTATGTCCATGGATATAGTGTAATGGAGTTTTACTGAACAAGTCTGCAGGATGTGTGTGCAGACCAAAACAATTCAAGCTAGGACTCATGCTAGATGAAGAGTGATTTTGTTGTTTTCTCCTGTATAGGTTTCCACTTTAATTCCTTTGTTTCAAATGTTGTAACTCATGTTTGTGTGATGTTTTATGATCTATTGCGACTGGTAACTTTTTTAGTCTTGAATAAAATGATATCGTTTTAAAAATGTGTTGATAAATGGAATTAAAGTTGTACTATATTGTAGTATGTTGTTGTTCAGACTGTGTGTCAATGATATTTTATTTGATAGTACTATTGAATAGTATTCCAGGTATTAGAATGGAAATATCCACTTCTGTCACTGTAAAATCTGGTTTCCTATAGTCCCCATAAGGTATCTCAGGTGAAACTTCACTTGTGTTGCAGGTGTTGTCGACGGGGCTATGCTCTATCAGTTCGATGCCTTGGTTTTTGTTGGTTGGGATAGAAGGGTGAACCAACGTTAGTCAAGTCGAGCCAACAAATGTTTTTTTTGTTGTTGTCCCTAAAGAAGCGACATAAAAATTTGGGTACAAACCAAAGTGTGAAAAGGGATGCGACGGAGCAAGAGTTGAAATGGTCAGCTCCATAATTTTGGGAATTGTCTAGGGAAAATATTAAATGTATGTGGTGGGTTAGTTAAAAAGGATGTCCACTTATGGGTAGTGGGAACGTGATGTAAAATAGGTCGTTAGAATTCTATAAAATATTATGGGATGGGAAAAGGGGCATATGATTTTGTGAAATAATTGGTCAAGAGTAAGTTTTGAGAATATCAATAATTTTCTATGTTGTAGTGCGAATGATGAATAAGAGTTGTGAAGATGATGTGTTGTCAATATACAGGATGTGTGCATTTATATAGTGTAATAGAGTTTTGATGAATAAGTCTGCAGGATGTATGTGCATACCAAAAGCGTTCAATACACGCGATGCCAAATGAAGAGCACTTTTATGGTTTTCTCCCATATGGGTTTCCACGTTAATTCCTGTGTCAAATGTTGCATGCTCATGTTTGTGTGATTCTTTATGATCTGTTGTGACTAGTAACTTTGTTTTTCTAGCATAAAATGATATTTTTCTAAAATGTGTTGATAAATGGAATTAAAGTTGTAAGATGTCACAGTATGTTGTTGTTCATACTGTGTGTTGATGATATTTTATTTGATAGTACTATTGAATAGTCTATAAATTATTGGCATGGAAATATCCCCTTCTGTCACTGTGAAATCATGGTTCCTGCAATACCCATAAGGTATCTTGGGTGAGACTTCACTTCCATCACAGGTGTTGCCGATGGGACCATGCTCTATCAGGCTGATGCCTTGGGTTTTGTTGGTCTGGCCAGAAGGGTGAATATGGGTTAGTCAAGTCGAGCCAACAAGATTTTCCACACAAAGGAAAGGATTTCCCACAATAATTTCCATGTCAATTTCATGGGATTCCTTTGTTGTTTATTTTAAATATTTTATTTTCAAGAAAATAATACTAGCTAGTGTATTCCTAGACATCATCAAAAAATTCTTTGATGCCTACCCATATCTAGAAGAGAAGCTCTACATTTTGTTAGGCCCTAAATGTTCTGCACAGCTCCCCCTATAGTGTGGCACTTTACCCCCTATATGGTGGTATATTACATAATATTGATGTAGGATTGGGCCTATTAGTGGTTCTATTAGTTGTCACTATACACCTTTGTCTCCTATATATAGGAAGGAGATAATTTCATTTGGGTAGCATTGTATGTTATCTTGTCTTGGGTACACAAGTACATTGTGTAAGGAGGTTCCTTCCTCCAAGATGATTTTTATTTATCTCTGTTATTCATTATTAAGGCATGATTACTCTCTTTTGGTCTATTTTTGATCTTTTTATTTTATTTCTGGGACTTGGTTGCATAACATTTGGTATCAAAGCTCTTTCCTCGGGACTAGCTTCTGCAAAATGGGTCTTGAAATTTTCGATACAACTTTTTTCTACAAGGATTCAGAGATATAGGTTAAAAACCCACTTCCAAAATAGGTCGTTATATCTCCTTCATGAAATTCAATTCCTTATCCATTACAGTTTAGGAGATAATTATGGAGGAATCTAGGGTTTTTTACTAGTCCAAAACCTAGTAAAAAATAGGTGTTCTAGGGAGAAAGGTCATATATGAGGCATACAATATCCAAATTGAGTGAGACCAATTGCATCAAAAATAAGACTAAACATAGTATCTGTGGTATAAGTTTCAGCTACATAAACAAAATATTGGACATGTGGCATACAATACAAGTTATCTCTTCTGGATAGGAAAAAATAAGAAGTTTTGAGAGTTTTACAATAAATTTTTATTGGAACATCCAAATTAGGTCATACCTACAGCATCATAATGTGGACACATCAAGATACAATAGGACAAAGTTCCATACCTATAGGAGTTGAATTTCCAATTTTATATCATTGTCAAATCTGCCCTAAAACAGTCTTCCAATTAAGGTTTAAAAAACAATGTTCTAGGGAAAATTGTTATAACCGCAAGAGCATCCTATATCCAAATTGAGTGAGACCTATTGCATAAAATATAAGACTGACCATTGTATTTGTGGTATATTTTTTAGAGTTAGATATTGGACACTTGGCATAGTATCTAGGTTCAGTCTTTTGGATAGGCTAAAAATAAAAAGTGTTGGGAGAAAGATAACATCCAAATTAGGTCACACTTGTGGCATCAGAAAGATAACACATCAATGCACCACAAGCCAAAGTGTTTAGACCCAGAGGAGCTAAATTTTTAAATATATATCAATCCAATTTGTCCATAAGACAATATTCCAATCAAGGTTGAAGAAAGAAACTCTATAGTTCAAACAGTGGTATATGTCATACAGCACAAGCAATGAGTCTCCAAATACTGAAGATGTTCAAAAACAGGATGAAACAACAAGTAGATCAATATCACAGTCAAAGGAGTTTTGAAGAAGGAAAAACTATATTGGAACTTGAACACATAGTTGAAACAAGGACCAAACAACAACGAAATCAAGCTATTATTGAGTACCTCATCAAGTGGAAGAACTTACCAACTACAAATTTGACATGGGAAGATGATGCCTTCATACATGTGCATCCACAACTACCCAAGCGTTGAGAACAACACTTGTCTAAAGGGGAGGGGCGTGTTAATCGTTAAATGTTGGGCACACTTCCACCTATAGCGTGGCACTTTACCCCTTATATGATGGTGTATTACATATTATTGATGTAGGCTTGGGTCTATTAATTGTTATTGTTCACCTTTGTCTCCTATATATAGGAAGGAGATATTTTCATTTGGGTAAGAATTGTATATTTATCTTGTCTTGGGTACACAATACATTATGTGAGGTTCCTCCCTCAAAGAGGATTGATATTTATCTATGTTAATCATTATTAAGGTGTGCATTACTCTCTTCTTGTCTATGCCTTCTCTTTTTAGGTTATCTTTGGGACTTGGTTGCATAACACATTTGCACAATTTAAATATATTAAGCAATAGAAATGAGAAACCATAGAAAATCGTGATGCGGGAATTTGAAGTCTAGAAGAACGATTAGTATATGATATACTGAATATCATGAAAAAAAATTAGTTCATCATTTTATTATTGGAATCAATTAGAGCACAAATATGAACCGTGAACACCAAGTGATATAAGAAATTAATTGTCAGGATTAATTAATCCTCCTTTGTCCAATATAGTATATTTTGTTATTCTTCCTAACTTAGGAAGTTATTATCACTGTACTAGAGTATGGGGGACACACATAGAGGTTATCTGCCACTTACTGCATGTGCATGCATGATTTTATGTGCCTATGGGACCAATCCCTACATTATACGAGCCCACTCTAAGTGCCACCAATAGCCTCCATCAGTTGGTTGTGGTAGGTAAGCAGTTATATTGAGTTATCCTCCAGTTACATTCAGTTAGCCTAGCTCCAATTTTGCATGCATGTAGGGAAAGTAGCACCTTTTTTCCACCTACCTCATTATTTAACTGATTGTAGACTGATTTAGACATCCATAGTTAAACTAGTGAGCTCTAGCTGTGATTTTTCCACACCGAGTGAGCTAATTAGTTAGTTATAAATTATATATTTGAATCCTATCTTTAGCATTCAAATTCTATTTATTGTATAATAATTGTATTATTGATTAATGTTGTGATTATCTTAGCAATTATTATCTGATTTATCTGAAATTTGTGTCATGAATTCTTTTCCCATTGTATATTGATCTCAATTATTCCACTACATAATTCATTTCCAATAGCTATAATATTGGCTTGTATATCTATGGTTCTCAAATTTAACATTAATATGTGTGGTGGTATAGATGGAAGGGGAGGTACTCAAGAATTAGTGACAACAAGAGAACAACTAGAACCTTTAGAACTAGAATTGAATAAACCAAGGGAGGTCACATGGAATGAACTAAATGCAATAGTAGAAAAACAACCTAGGGGAATTCAAGAATCCATAATAAATATGAAGATAAACACAAGAAAGCATTACAAAAGTGATCATTCCTTGAATATTTTTTTCAAAAAATCCAAGGAATCCAAGGGTCCCATATAAACTGAGGTTATCAAGGAATAACAACTGAGGAACACCATGGGATAAAATTTTTGAGCAACATCAAGACCATAATTTCTATCATATACAACCCTAGTTTGTAAATCACATAATATTCTAGATGCTACTTGGAGGAAAAGTAGCTTGTAAATGCTATGCCTAAAAAGCACATGGCCACATCAAAAATAACTATATTTTAATATCCCTATGGTAATGATTATGTTCACTCTGTAGACCAAGAAAACATGAGACAAATTATTGTCTCATATTACTTAAAAAGATTTGGAAAAAGAGATGCATTATAATACAAGTTAAAAGGTCAACAAAGGAAGGTCACTTGGTAACCCAAGAAACATTGTAGGTTTCTTCTTGAACGTCATCAAAACCTGATGATGACCTATAAATTTATTGCCAAAAGGTTGTGTACTAGGAAACACTATATATCATAATATATCATAGATGAAAAGAGAAATCACAATCATGAAAGGATCGTACAGATAACCAATTACAACACCTAGTGGTGCGACTAAAACTATTGGTCACCAATAAGAAGACACTAAAGGGAATGAAGGAATTTTTTATTTCCTGTTGTAAATGAATGAATACTAGAATGATGACCATGTGGAAAAAAAACTACATAAAATCAATTATATCTTTCAAAAATAATTACAAATAATAGCCATCGTAATGTATAAATGAATAGTTGGTGCAGTAGTATATCCTGGGGCTGAAATGAACATTAATTATTAAGAATTATTGGTATAAAAATGGGAAATCCCATTGAAACAAAGTAAGATTATATTTTGGGTTACAAACCATGTCATCTACACCCATCTAGGAAGACTTATTTTTATAGCATCAATGCATGGCTAACATTCTAAGTACTTAAGCTATCCAATGAAGCATACAAGGCACTATTTGGTAGACCATGGGTGCATTCCATGAGGGGAAAATATGCTCAAACAAATAATATATCATTTTATAAAAGGAGAAAAGAAAGGTAATTATACTAATAAATAGAAAACATGCGGATGCAGAGGTAGAAATCAATGCTACCAACTGACAAAAATTGTCAAGATCGCCAGTTAACTAGGAAAACGTTTATAGATTATGTTAAGAAAGTGACATAGGACTAGATGAGGAAGGAGTGCTCCATACATAAGTATAATTGGGAGAATAATATGATGGTGTTATCGTAAAATGGACCCATTAAAATCATGATGTGTATCTAATATATATCAAGAACCTTTTCAAGATACAAGAAATCAAATTTTTTGAAGGTGGTGACAACCTAACAACATATCTAAAAACATTTGGGTAGAAAATGCACTTCCTATCTAACAAATAAAGGATATAACAACTTCCCTCCACACTAGGAACAATACCCTTTGAATGGTGGTTCACATATTTTGCAGCAGGTACAAATGTGACATATGAAAAACTCCAAACATTATTCCTATGTTATATTTAGAAATTAAAGGGAGAAAAGTACTATGGATATTTCAGATTTTTCCAATTGGCACACCTACATAGAATCATGCACATTAAACTCAGATACGTGCACACTTGCAGGGATTTTATTGAGGTATTTATACATATCGTACTAGGACTCATTGATGAATTCACATGTAAATGGTATTTCTAGCAAGAGAGGATGAAGGAAACCAAGGATTGGTCAACGATATAGTATAAATTATATGAATACCTCAATAAGGGACCAACTGATAATGAATGTGTTAATAATGATGATCAATTTACCATAAACCATAGATCTCAAAACAATGAAATGATGGTTTTTAGAATACTAATGAAAGAAAAGGAATTATAGGTGCTAGAACAATACATGAAAGAGAAATATAGTATGAGGAAAATAAATAAAATTCCAATATATATACTACGGTCACTGCACACCAATGATGAGTCCAAAAAACTAAATATATCCATGGAGGGAGAAGAACCTTTCTATCTAGAAGTTGGAAATGTTGGGACAACAAGATAGTAGCAGAGGTCATCATGTTGCTTCAAGAATTCATAGATGTATTTTCTTACAACTATCATGACTTGAAAGGGATATTCAAGGAGTTTGGATACTTGAATATAGAACTCCTACCAAGGGTGAAGATTTTTAGAAAATGAACATACAAAATCAACCCCTTATGCAAGACGAAATTCTAGGAAGAACTCACAACAAGATTTGAACCCCAAATCTGATGACAGAATCCAACGACATTCGACATATCGTACGGATGTGTCAGACAAAAATGATGAAAAGTAATAAGCCTTTTAAATTATTTTAGCGTCGTTGAATTTCTGACACTAGGGCGTAGGTTTTGCAACGGCTATGTCGTCGAATTTCTGACACTAGGGCGTAGGATATTCTACGGCTATGTGTAGGATATTCGACGGCTATGCGTAGGATATTCGACGGCTATGTGTCGGATGTAACTCTCAATTTTGTCACACATAGCAGTCCCATAGATAATTCTCATAGCCAAAATTACTTGAAAATAATTGTAAATCAACAAACCTTGTGGCCCAACTATGTGCCTATGTGTGTGGTGAGGTTGATTCCTTGATGATGCGATGCAGTATGCACTAATGTGTTAAATCACACTATAATAAACTTAATATTTTTATGACCATGACAAAGGAAATTTAGGTGCTTAACATTTTCTTTGTTACACAATAGTGTGTTTCCATTTACACCACTTTCTATTTACTTTCTATTTATATCATCACCGTCATCCTCATCCTCATCATCACTATTTTTATCATCATCATAGTCATCTTCATCATCATCATCATCATCATCATACTCATCATCATTGTTTTTATCATCATCATCATCATCATCATCATCATAATTATCTTCAATATCATCATTAGCATCATTTTCATCATCATCCCATCATCATCATCATCATCATCACCATCACCTTCATCATCATCATCATCATCATCGACATCATAATTATCATAATCATCCTCGACTCCATCATCCTCATCCTCATCGCCATCATCATTCCTCGTCACCAACATCATCATCCTCATCATCACTGTTATTATCATCATCATAGTCATCGTCGCCATTATCGTCATCATCATCATCATAATCATCATCATCATCAATATCATCATCAACATAATCATTAGCATCATCGTCATCATCATCCTCATCATCCTCATCATCATCATCATCGTCATCATCATAATCATCATCATCGACATCATCATCAACATCATCATCGTCATCGTCCTCATCACCATCATCATCATCCTCGTTGCTATCATCCTCATCCTCTTCGTCATCATTGTCATCATCATCATCATCCTCATCGTCGTCATCATCATCATCATCGTCGTCGTCTTAGATGATGATGAGGATGGTGATGGTGATGGTGATGATGCTAATGATGATGATGAGGATGATGGTGATGATGATGATGGCCACGATGATGATGATGATGAAGATGACGACGACGATGATGATGATGATGAAAATTATGATGATGAAGATGATGATGATGATGGTGGTGGTGGTGATGATGATGATGATGATGATGATGATGATGATGATGATGTTGATGATCATGATGAAAATGATGATGATGACGATGATGATCATGATGATGGAAACGATGATGATGTTGATTAATATGATGATGATGAAGATGATCAGGATGATGATGATGATGAAGATGATGATGATGATGTAGATGATGATGATGATGAGGATGAAGATGGTGATGATGACGATGATGGTGATGAAGATGATGATGATTATGACAATTATTATGATGATGGTGATTATGATGATGATGCTAATGAAGAATATGGCTATCATCGTCAGCATCAACATCACCATCATCATCATCATCACACAAACTAATTAGGCTATATCATCCTTTGATCCCTTGGTACTTTCTAGCATGGAATTGATTATCTTAGAGTTAACACTTCATATGACCAACCTAGCACTTCATAGGGAAATCACAATATTCTCTATGCATTTAAACTAATCAAAGTCACTCAAATCTTAAATATGAACAATTTATCAACATTTTCACAAATTCCCTAAAATAAATCCAAGTTATTAGAGATTTGGTCTATGCTAGAAGTCAAGAAAATTTTAATTGAGGGGTGATGAACTTTAATGTCTCCTTCATAATTATAATTTTATCATGTTTGTAAATCCTTCAATCATATCGCAAGTTGTTCTTAACAGTGTAGGGTTAGGGAATTTCAACACTAGGAATAAGTACTTTAAGGTCAACCTGATGTAATGCAATTATAAATTTAGTATGGTTTTAGGTGTTTCCTTAATCTGGTTTTGTACTTCTATAATTTAGTTATCACAATCATGTGTTATACATGAGTGATTCGATGACTCCAAATATACTCTATTATACAACACTTTCCATTCCTTATCACCTGATTAGTATATGATATTTAAATATCATGAAAGATCATTTGTAGAAAATTGATACAAAAGATAGGGCCAAATGTAATTTCATTTTTAAAAATTAATAATTTCCTTTAGTGTTGTGTATCTTTACTTTTTATCTGAAGGGGGTTTCTACATAAATATTGGAGTAACTATTTTGATTTGTGTGTGAGTGGATGTACTCAACGTGTTCAATCCTATTGAATCTTTTTTGGTCAATAATAATAGAATTAGGAAGTGTTGTTATTTCATCCCTTATTGAAAATTTGAAAACGTAATGCCTAAGTGAATTTAACCAATTTACATTCAAGTATTATATTATCTATTATTGATCCTTCATTAATCATAAAAAATATACTTTAGTTTTGATTTCAATGTTGTGGTGTTATTGAAGCTCATAAACTTATTAGCTTACTTATGGACCTCATTTGGCATTGGATATAAGCATGTATCATCAATAAACATAATAAAAACATAATCCTATCGATGCAATGCAAAAACACCTCTTTATAGCAATGCAAAAATCGACCCTTGCATAGTTTGTGATCCAGCTAGCTACATGCCATTATTTGTATTTGCATGACATCGAGTGGTGTTTATAGTTGTCGTGATTCAATGATATTCATGAACGAATTGAAGTCTTGTAGAGGAGGACTCATCAAACCGGCCTTTTGAATTTCACTTTGACGAAAAAAGAGTGGACATTGGTAGCGAGGTTCACATAGGTAGTAGGCACAAAGTTTTGAGCTCGTTTCAGGCCTAGTAGTAGACTAGTAGTTGTTCTTTTTTGTTATAGTTGTAGTTGTTGACACATTGTCACACTTTAGATTGCTTGGGGACTCGAGGGTCAAGTCACATCTCAATGGCTAGTAAAATATATAAAAAAAATTATAAAATATATAAAAAAACAAAACAAAACAAAAATATATAAATAATAAAATATAAAATAATAAAACAAAACAAAAATATATAAAAAAATAACAAAACAAAAATATATAAAATAAAATATAATATAATAACACCAAACAAAAAAATAAAAAACAAAATGTAAAGCCACAACCGTCTGGACACAATATTTCCCTAGGAAACAAAGAACTCAATCAATTATTTCACAACGGAGTCGACACAATATTAGTCCACATCCATAGATCACGCAGAGGAGGTTTGCGGGAGCTCACATAGAGGAGGCTTCTGGAGGTGTTGCCAAAGGTCAAGTGTGTTTACACAGAAGAGGGTTTGCAGAGGCAAAGGAGGGTTTTCAGGTCACGTAGAGGGTGACAGAATGCCCCCAAATTCGTGAGTACCCTAGAATGATTGAGCATGCTCCAGTGTTGCTCAAATAATTATGATTTGGAATTATAAAAAACAAGTTCTCTTTGTAGAAGAAACATAGAAATATTTATTTAGCATGTATTTTGCATCTAGTGCATGAAATCTCCCAATTAACTCCCTCATATGAATTGGTTTAAAACAATCATTCAGGTCCCTCTACAATCAGCCATTTTACTAGTGGATCTGCAAGATATTTTAGTAGGTTTTTACTTATCACGGTAATCCTTTCAGAGCTGTTATGGATGGCTTTCAAGTGAGATGCTCTAAGAATGGCAGCCATGGATCCTGCTGTGCAAAAACTGAGAGTTTGATGGATTCTCTTTTATCGTTATATTATAACTATTACTTATTAATCGCGGCATTGAACAGTGATAAACAAGCCGCTCCTACATAAAGAGATTGCAGGGCTATCTCCATTAATATAATATAGGGTTGCATCTCAGGTATACAGCTAACCTAAATGTGGGCACTTGTTGAGCACAGAATCCATTGATACCTGCCATTCCTTCACAAGCGGTCGAAGCCACTTTCGGCGGGTCATCGTCGTGGTCGCCATCGTCTCCGTCTCCATGGCACCTGCACCGGTCACATAGTATAGCCATGGGGTTTAACGTCTTTGTCATGATCAAACTTTTCAACTTCAACATCTTCCAACACGAATTAAGCTGAAACTGTGAAATTTTTCTCGTGCCAATCTGTCTTCCAGGCGACCTACAGTTGTGCACATTAATTTCCCGTGTTCTCCGGTATTTATATGGAAGAAATTGGGTATCCATGTTGGATTTGAGTGTACAGAGCACACTTTGAAGGAAATTAAACACACGGGGTTCCCTTCAATTCCATGTTCTTCGTATGTTATGAGCACTCTGTCAACACTCTCTTCCTCTTTATCACGTGTATGTACATTTTGACATCTCTCACCTCGCGGTTAAGAAATTCAGGCCTTCCCTTTTTCCTACAAATTTATCCTTTATCTGCAAATGTATTCTTGCTTTGTGTGGTTAGTGATATCTTCCAAATATTCTATTTTTCTCCTCTTCCATATTTGCATTAACACGAGTTAAATTAGACATAAAACCCTAACCCTTAAATTAGACATATAACGATAAAAGAGCATCCCACTTGGTACACTCGTAAGAACAACTTTCCCTCTGAGGCATAGATTAATGTCCCTATGCAAGTGCCATGACTTGGACCGCCTTGGAAGCTATTGACAACAAATTTGTGTCCTTTCAGCTCCATAGTTTGTACCATCCAACTGATGATTATCCATCACAAGTGCCATGGAGGCAACGGATCCCAAATCAAATGATGACATGGAACTCCAAATTTTATCTTCAAAGGCTTTTGTCAAATCGATTTCTTTCTCTCAATTTATAACTTTTTGAGAAAAATAATATTAATTTTTTCATATAGGGGAAAAATATATTTTTGAAGGAAGTTAAAAGTGATTTGACTTAGAAAAATGGCCACTTCTCCAAAAGTGGAAAGTATCTTGTAAACCGTCAAGTCTCTTTTGACCGAAGCGATTGCACCGAACCCTAACCTCTCAAATATCTTTATATATGAGGAGGGTCCTTTGTAATAGTTAACATTTATTCAACAAGGAATATAAGCTCTGTTGGTATTTTTTTAGAGTTTTTAGTGCTATACTCACTTTTCCACATTCATCTATTGAGATTTTGTATATACTTGTTAAGGTTTAAGGAGTAGTAGTAGTTGTTTATGTTGGCTCCTTTGAAGGATTGGTTAGCTATGTTGTTTGTATTATTTTCTTGGGTTTAATATGTTGGTTTTAAATTTTCTTTACTAATAGTTATTGATTGTCATATATATTGGCTTTTGTGAAAGTTTTCTGACGAATAGGTACTTGTTTTCTTAGTAATCTATGTTTGCTTAAATGATTTTGATGTAGAATTATAAAAAACAAGTTCTCTATGTAGAAGAAATATTTATTTAGCATGGATTTATACTGGTATGGAAAATATGAAAAGACTATGTTCATAATATAGTTTAAAATATGAACTTCTCTTCCCCTAAATCGCTCTCTCACTCTCTATGTGAGGTGAGGGTCACTGCTGCTGCATTGCATTGCAGTTGTGTCCTTTCCCACATTTAATCTTCCAGTTGTTTCTTTTCTTATATTTTGATAACTTTTCATACTTTAGCATATAGTTCCTCAAAACCAACCCCTATTTAGGAATTATATCTCTTACCTCTCATTAAAGGGTGGAAAGATTAAAAACAATTCTCATAACTGATGTTGGTGGGCCTATAAGGTTGGAGGATTCCAATTTCCATGAATATCCTAAAACATGCTCACAACTGTCCATCACATGCTCCACCAGTATTTTACTATTGCCTTTAACCTCCAACAGTAGCAAAATATCCTAGGGCATTATCAAGAATAGTTTCACCCCCTCTTCAAGAGTGATCAGAATCACAAGTGGATTTAATTTCCCATATTATATTGTTTATGGTTTGTGAAAACAGTCTTCTACTGTGTCAAAACCTGAGTAAATTACTTATCAATAAGTATAGGTTCAAACATCACAATAAAGATAATTTTAATTTTAAACATCATTTCACCCTATTGGTCTATGTGACCAAATAAAGTTAAAAATTAAATGATAATAATATCATCTTGGACACTAATTATGGCAACTCCTGAATGAGTAATAAGCCAAATCTAGGCACCATAGAGAAACTAATCCTCACCGGTTGGGATACATGCCAGGTGACTTCCTCAGCCTCACCAATTGGTTGTTTTCCTCTAATGAACCAGTTCTCATTTGGATTTTTTTTCATTGTATTCTTTGTCGTACAATGAGAGGTTTGCACCCATATGTTCACTCATTTCCTTATTTATCCAACATGACAAGTTGGCTTGTATACAACTTTCTATCTATTAACGCATTTTTCTCTTTAGCAGGAGTTGGGCCAAGCAACTTACCTCCCACTCTTGTGTAGTGTTCTCCATTTATCACTATGAAACCTTCTGGCTATTTGAAATTAGTCCTGTTTTGGAAACAACATTATTTTATCTATATGTTTATGTTTGCAACAACTAATACTTTTCTGATTCTTGTTTGCTTCAACTATTATTGGATATTGAATTTCAATATAATCTGGGACAACATATTGTTATAATAGTGTAGATGTCAATTCTTGTGACTTATTTTTACCTGAATGAGATAGATGATACCATTGATTGTCATAAAGGAAGGTCTATAACCATCTACTGATATGACAAGTGCCTGTATAAAGTATACATTCTCCATGGTTAAATTATAACAAAAAAAAATCACTTCAAAATACATGTGAAAGAACAAATAAACATAATGCTTTGGAACAACATGAATAAAGCAGATCATGAGTAACAAGTTTAGAAGAAACCTGATAGTATATTTCTGCACAAAATAGGACCAATAGAGTATATTTAGTAAAAAATAGAAGACCAGGCATATCAAGCAAAACATGTAGCAAAATCTATGCATGCCATGGTCACAAGAAACAAAAGTCAGCAAATAAAGTCTAAGTTGCAACCACAAATAAATCATCACATGTGAATTTACAATGCAAAGTAATTGAGGATCCTTATGAACAAATCAAGGTAGAGAGGTAGTAAGAATGGGAAGAATTTACCTCAGGTTTTATGTACTGCAAACTTGAGCGAAATATAAAGACAACACACCGAACTGAAAAAGGAGGGTACAATTTATTATTTTTAGCTCAATTAATATTTTCTCATTAATACTTGTAGATTCTGTCCAATATCTCGTTGATTCTATTCTCAATTTTCTCTATGTTCCTGCTTCTATTGGAAATAAGTCCTTTCAACTGTACAGGGAAAAAAGTATGTGGTTTTAAAACCATTCCATGCCAATGTTCAGAACATTTAAAATGCCAGTTTGAAAACACATCAAGAGCTACCTTTTCAAGTTCAGGTTTCAATCGGTTTACCTCCACTCTAATATTTACTCTCTCCTACTGCAATTTTGAGAGCTTACCCTCTATATTTTTCTGCCACAGATATTGTTGTTAAAAAAGAATGTAATGAAGTAATACAAGGGAATGAAAATAAAATGTATGTAATTTTCTTATGCTTTTTCCATTATGTTCATGTAAAATATTCAATTTGTAGTGAAAGTTACTTCAAAGGCATCAAAAGTTGAAAGCAATCACTAGTGGAAAATGAGAGATTAGTGACCAAAAAAATGACCAAAATCCGCATATCAATGACCACTTTTGGTTTGGCGATTGCTGGTGGCTAATTTGCGGTCTTTTATTACATGACCAAAATTGGTCATTTTTATTTTGGTCATTTATAGCTTGTCGGTTGGTCATTAATTTGGTCATATATTTGAATCAATGACCAAATATATGACCACATTTGTGACCAACTTAATGATCACATGACAAGCTAAAATATGACCAATTTTGGTCGCGTATTAAAAGACCATAAATTAGCCACCAAAACTGATTTTTGGTCATTGATATGCGAATTTTGGTCATTTTTCTGGTCATTTGTATTTCATTGTTTGGTCACGTGACAAGCTAAAATATGACCAAATTTGGTCGCGTAATAAAAGACCATAAATTAGCCACCAAAACTGATTTTTGGTCATTGATATGCGAATTTTGGTCATTTTTCTGGTCATTTGTATTACATTGTTTGGTCGTGTATCTCTCAATTATTGGTCATTTTATTTGCGAATTTTGGTCATTAATCTCATTTATTGGTCACTAATTTAGTCATTTTTAGTCGCTTTATGTATGGTCATTATATTTTAGTAGCTTGAATGGTGTCCATTATTAATCAATATAAATTTTTAATATGACATTATGTTTAGATTAATAAAAAAGAATCATACATTTATTCTCATCTAATACACATGCGAATTATGCAGTCACATTATAATTAATTACAACACTTGCAAATAAAATCTAATACACATGTAAATCAT
>LPNX010849735.1:52199-62741 GCA_001517045.1 Pseudotsuga menziesii | reverse complement strand
CAGAATCTCAATAACCACCAAAACCAAGTATTGTATGTTGCTATAGGATCCTAAAACATAATGCTTTAAGATCCCAAAACCTTAATGCTTTAAGATCCCTCGCAAAAATTCTTGGCCATTCAAACTCTCACGCACTCACATAGTAAGGGGGACTCTCATACTGATTCACATCAATATTTATTAATAATCCATGCCATGGAAGCCACTTAAAGGCCCTTGGCTGGATAACTTTTGTAATTTATCAGCAAACTGTTTCCATGGTAAGGGCATGGAAGCTTTTCTATCGACCGAGTGGCCTCTCAATATTTTTGATCTGGCCTGTTGTATAGCCACTGCAACCATAACTAGGCCAAGAAAGGCTCTGTCATGTTTTCAATCGAGGCTTGTATCAATATTTTTGATCGAGCCTATCGTATTGCCACTGAAAGCATAACTAGGAAGGAAGAGAATAGCCAAGCAAAGAAAAGAACAAAAAATATGCTACCTCATAAAATTATAAAGAACCCACATAACTTGATTCAATACCCAATTCTTACCATCTTCTACATTTTGATTCAATTTCCAATTCTCTCCATCTTCGATAATCCCATTGAAGCTCCATCTTCGATAATCCCATTGAAGGCAAATGCTATGGTTTCTTTAACGGAATGAGGAAGCGCTAATCCTTTTGAAAGGCATTGAATTCCATGTTTTCTTTAACGTAATGTGGAAGGAGGGAGGCTAGGACTCTCTCGCACTTGTATGACATGGTCCAAGAATCAAAACTTCCTCATGATTGTGCAACTTTTATTTTGTGTTTGATAATAGTAGCAGAGTTTAAAGTGTGCATTATTTGCACTAATATGTATCATTTCAGTGCTTGGTTTCTTGTTCTCACAAAGTTTTAAGAAACTGCCTAGTTCTGGATCTCTTCCCTCGATGGGAAAGATTTGTTGTAGATGGCATGCCTATGGTCTCACTGTGAGATGGGAGGTCTACATTGGACCTAGTCTTTCCCTTATCTTTTTAACTATTGCAGGCTATGGGAGGCAATCTTTTTCCACAAGCTAGAACTGTTAGTCTTTGATTGGAATTTTTTGAACTTTATTGTGGTGGGCTTATTCCAGGCAACTTAATTTTGTTTAGATTTATTAATAGGTTTTTGGATGATGGTCTTTGTGTTATCAAGAAACTGGACTCTTTCTTGATTTAGATTTCTAAACTTTGGTCCTTGCAGCCAATTTACTTCTTACTTAATTTACATTCATTATTGCTAACATTCTACGACTCACCTCCTTCACATAAAACAAATGGTGGAGCTATGATAGCGCCTTGTTTTCAGTGACCTGGCTCTTCCCTTGGGTTGGTATATTAATGTTTTTTATCATTAGTCAAAGTAGAGTTAAAAGTGAGAAGTGATTTTGCAAAGAGGTAGCTCTAATCACGATGGTANGACCTGGCTCTTCCCTTGGGTTGGTATATTAATGTTTTTTATCATTAGTCAAAGTAGAGTTAAAAGTGAGAAGTGATTTTGCAAAGAGGTAGCTCTAATCATGATGGTATTTATTTAGTCTTTATAGATTTATCGAGGCCCACAACAATTCTATAATTTGTTTGAAGACTTATAATATCTAGTACATAACAAGTTTAGATGTAGTATATTATAAAATTGTAATAGTGAGTGAATTTTTTTGGATTCTGTTGTAATAAATTGAAGTTAATGTGTAAGGTGGTGTTTACATTGTCAAATTTCCCAGGTTTTATGTGGTTTCTTGCGAATTGTGTTGTTATAAGAAATTGAAAGGGTTTGTGGCTTCTTGTGAATTCCTTCTTGTCAATTCTGTGGTTAAAAGAAATTGAAAATGCTCTTATCCAATGAATGAGAAATGAAGTAAGGCATGACTTATGCTAAAAAGTTCGATGTTTTTGAATGAATAATATGATAAAGTGACCACCTATGGAGTGATTGCAGGGATGGGAAATTGTGGCCATGAGGAGTGCTAAAGTTCTAGGACTGTAATGAGTTAAGAAGATATGAGGAAAACATCTCATGCGCATAAAGTTGTCACCACGAGGAAGTGGTGATGGAGGTAGTGGATGAAAGCTACCTAATTTCCCCCGGGCTNGAGTTAAGAAGATATGAGGAAAACATCTCATGCGCATAAAGTTGTCACCACGAGGAAGTGGTGATGGAGGTAGTGGATGAAAGCTACCTAATTTCCCCCAGGCTAGTGAGGGACCACTATGCATTCTGGGAACGCCTAGATTTAAGACATTTTGGTTAAGACTCGTTTCGCACACATTGAGAGGACTGTCATAAGAGTGGGGGACTCTGTTAAGAGAATAACCTCTAGGCACTATGGGGGTGTGTGAGAAAGGAAGTGCCTCAGCTTGGTGAAGCACCTTAATGAGCACAAAAAGGAGATACGCCTAAGGAAGGGTATCATCCTTGTGTTGGTGGCTTGAATCGGTACTTGGAGTGCTAGGATGGAGGACATCCAGAGAAAAGAATGATGGGAAAGCACCCTGAAGATCACAAAAAGGAGATACACCTAAGGAAGGGTATCGTCCTTGTGTTGGGTGGCTTGGATTGGTACTTGGAGTACTGTTAAAACTTGGAGTGCTGGGATAGAGAACATCCAAAGAAAAGAATAATTCCGGGAAGAGGTATGTGCATTATAGGTAAACTTGTACCTATGAGGTAATATGTCTATTTATTGGAAAACAGACTGACATGTATATTGGAACCGCTATGGATTGTGGAAATTGCATAATGTTGGTTTATGAGTTTTACATTGTTTCAATGTCGATATTAGTCTACGTGCATATGTATGATTTTAAATGCAAGATGATGACAGGAAATACGAAACAAAGCAAGGATGACTCAAAAGAGAAGGAAAACTATTAAAGGACAACAACACCGAGGATGGTGTTAATTTTAGGTGGGGANGGACGTAATGTTCCTCCTATATACCCCTAAGCATTTTGCATTTTTGAATGTTATTGTATGAGGGATTTTGGGTGAGGAGCTCAAGTGCCAAGGCCCCACCAAAAACANGCATTTTGCATTTTTGAATGTTATTGTATGAGGGATTTTGGGTGAGGAGCTCAAGTGCCAAGGCCCCACCAAAAAGAAACCTGAAAGTTAGGCGAATCAATTTTCTATGTCATAAACATCAAGACAATTTAACGACGAGCAACTGAAAAGAAAAAAAAAAGATAGATTAAAGACAAGTATTTAGTCCATCTGTAAGACAAATAATAGATCAAAAGGAATATGATATAAAGTATAAGATAAATAAAGACATGGATTATTATTTTAGGTGTAACCTTANACATGGATTATTATTTTAGGTGTAAGTCAAGATTTAAACCTTACATATTTTATATCCTTCAGCTAAAGGCTCAAATTCTAACTAAATCGTCCATAAGTTTGGGTTTTAATCTTGGCATGATGGAAGAAAAGGTTCAGCATGAATAATGGGAATAAATCCTCCATGAAATTTGACAGTCGTGACCAAAATTTAGGGCTGAAACGGTCGCCTTAATCTAGCTTGAAAATCTGCCGGGAAATTACAACAGCAAATACTATGTTTATCATTTCTGGCCGAGGTAGTGGAAGACCATGGCACTTCTCATTCAACGAGGAATACTATATTAGGGGGGAATTGGAGCTGAAGAGGGGAGATCCAAAAAGTAAAATAACCAGATCTAGACTCGTATATGTTGTGTGATTTCGTGGTGGTTTTGCAGCCAGTTCCCAACCCTTCGTTCTTCTCCAAACAAGATATGCTTGAATGGGATCTCATCTCTAATGAAGGGATTTGATTTAGTGCCTCAATTCCACGTCGCCATCATCGGTAGAAAATCCTCTAAAGGAGATCTATGTCAAGGGTTTTCTTTTTTTAATTAGACAAGAGGATCAGCTCATCCTGCACCTCATGATCAGACTGGTAATGCACTCGAGAGAGGGGAATTATGGGTCTACAATTTCCTTGTTCCTATGGCAAGAGGGGAATTATGGGTCTGCAATTTCCTTGTTCCTATGGCAGCTGGAGTTCGAAAGGTAAATATGGAAGTGAGCGTGGTTCAAAGATATTTTTACTGAGAGCGAGGGTGATTATTTTGATTGCGACTGTCTCCATCACTGAACCTCTCCTAAGATCGGCACCTGGGTATGCGTTTTTCCTTGTTAGCTGCATATCTGAGTGTTGCCACCTTCCAACACTGTGCGCGCTTCCTGGATGAGAACATTCAGCAGCGGCCTGGGTATTAGCACTTTAAACCCTCAAACTTGAATGCTAGTTTCTTTATTTGGCTTGATCGCTCAGTAATATTGGCTTGATCGCTATTTGGTTAGATAGCCTAGTAATACACTGGGATAAGTTTAAGATTTTAACCCTCGACCCATGTACTCAGTAAACCCAAAAAAATTCCTGGTGTGTTAACCTCAATTCGATGCATTATCGAGGCCTCGGTTGAAACCACAAAATGGGATGGGCTACTCTTGTTCCTAGTTTTTAAGAGTAGCCATAGCTGAAACCGTAAAATAGGATGGGATATTCTTGTTTTTGAACTCGCATGATAGATCTGGACTGATGTCAGCTTCTAATGGATGTCCCAAGCCTATTTGGGATTTGGGTTTTCGTTTAGAGAGACTCCTATGTGCATGTTTGGGTTCAATAGAGAAATTTAGGTAGAGTCTGTTTTCTCATGGTAGCGTAAAATAAATAAATTGGTAAAACCGCATGAGTTGTTTCTTGTAATGTGTATTTCCTATGGATTATACAATAAAAGGATGAGCGAAACAGAATTGGTAAGCCCAAAGTTTGGATTCNCGTAAAATAAATAAATTGGTAAAACCGCATGAGTTGTTTCTTGTAATGTGTATTTCCTATGGATTATACAATAAAAGGATGAGCGAAACAGAATTGGTAAGCCCAAACTTTGGATTCTTCCCTCGATGATATAAACCTGTTATAGGAAGGGGTTCTTTGATAATCAGAAGTACCTTATTATAGTGGATTTTTCAACTCATGTAAAATATAATGCATCATACAAACATATTTGAATATCTATGGTTTTGGGTTTATTGTTAGTCTCCGGTTAACTTATCCGCTGCGATAGAAGATAATGAGCACGCACAATAATGAAAGAAGAATCCATCCACACAATTTTTTTTAATAGGCCGTAAAGTCGTAAAAACTTTGATCGGCAAGTTAATAGGAAAATTGAGGATTCTTGATGTATATTTTCCACATGAAGACCATGTTGGCACGTTGAGTCATCCTGCTGGGTTTTTCAATGAGGAGCATCATCTCTGCAAGCATTCCAACTTGCTGTTGAACCATAGCCTGATAGAATAGGTGCAAGTTTGCAAGTCCTATGTGTTTTTGACTATTTAGATACCCCCTCGTCATCCCATGTAGCCAACGGTTGCTTGATTGTTTGTATGGAGTTTCATCTGCTATCGAGTCAGGAAAAGGGGTCTGAAACCAGAATGTCATAACTTTATATTTGAATANCTCGTCATCCCATGTAGCCAACGGTTGCTTGATTGTTTGTATGGAGTTTCATCTGCTATCGAGTCAGGAAAAGGGGTCTGAAACCAGAATGTCATAACTTTATATATGAATATTATGATGCATAAATTATGCATAAATTATCCTTGCAGCTTCTTAAATTAAATATTACATGAACATATATTATAGCCTCGATAGATACAAACTTAGGGTTATCCTAATGTGGAACAGTGCAAGAGTTATCACTTGTGGTTTCTCGATGAAATTAATTATTATCTGAGCATACAATATAGTCTTAAGAGAAAAGGTTGGGTATGGTGCCCACTTAGGAACAGTGATATGATATATTATATCATATAGTTATGTTTGGTGTAATATACCTTGTCAAATATTGCGTCGAAGCTATAGAATAAAATTGTGATAATAATGGAAGGGTGCAAATGGATCACCTTCATTCAATCATGGTCTTTCATATGATAAGAAAAAAGAATGGTAAAAATGACATTGCGGACTGTAATTATTCTTGAAGGATAAATATTACAAGATGATACAGTTTGGTGAACGTAGCATCGCACGAGGTGAACCACGTGAATATGGTTGTCTGGTTTTTTGTATTCTTTTTATGTTGTGCATGCTCCTTTTCTTTTGATGTTAGTATAATTGTTTATTGATGAAAATGTTACTAACTGTATTTGCGGACATTCATTTTTAGAAGCACATTACATTACATGATGTGTTTTGTGATTTTGTGTTTTCGTGTTGTATGTTTTATGTTTTTCTCATATAATGATGGTAATAGTGGAGGGGATTCATATGAGGGTTTTACGTACAAATCTTCTGTATTCAATGTGTATAATTTGTTAGATGGACTAATAATCTGAATAGTGTTTATCTGATAAGTGATTGGATATGCTCCATTAAAATGCCGCCACTAACCCGATTGACTCTTTACGTAGGTAACAGCAAAAATAAAATATTACCCCCTCTTTACACATAATTGCATCTAGGTATAACAAGTATATCACAATGTTCAAGGTGGATTTCATTAAGCTCTCATTGTTGGATCTGTTATAGATTTATTTTAAAGCCGTAGCTTAAATAAATCAGCCAATTATTATTGAAAGGATTCCNTTTCATTAAGCTCTCATTGTTGGATCTGTTATAGATTTATTTTAAAGCCGTAGCTTAAATAAATCAGCCAATTATTATTGAAAGGCTTCCGGTTTTGAAATATTGACTTGATTATTCTTTAACTTGCAAGTATAATCCTTTCTATAAAAATAGTTATAATAATATGATTATTAGATATGTAAACACTTATGATTTATAACGTGTGAGATAATAAGGTAAGTTAAATTGATTATTGTTTAAGTTTGTTTGAAAAATGTAAACTATAAATAATCTTCTACATGAATATAGGTTTTCAAAAATTGAAATAATAAGATTCCTTTAACTCTGTTTCGAAGGTATACTAATAGCACAAAGAGAAAAAAAAACATATATTATTATTTTTCCTATGTCAACCTATTTACAAGATATGATAAGAGTATCGAAAGATAGGGTTTGCAAGCTAAGATTAGTTGTTTAACAAAATGCTTTAGAATAAAATATTAGTAAGCCTAAACGTAGTGAAACTTAGAAGAAAAACTGTATAATGGCTTTAAAAAGCATAAGCAATTTTCTACATATTTACTTTACCGAATAGCTCTTGACCTTTTAAACTTTGGAGGCTTTCTCTTGACCGATGATTTCTTTTGTGGGTTCATACGTGACCGTCACATATGTCCATCAAATTCAAGCTTTGCGGATTTTCTCCTAACTGTTGATTTCTTTGTGAATTTTCTCCCGAGTCCTCTATTTATCTGTATCATATGCTTGGAAATATGTTGCCATCAATGACAACCAATTTACACTCTGATATGTTTCCATATCACCGCAAAACCTCCAAAAAAACCTTTTCCTCCCATGGATTTTTAGGAATAAACCAACACTCTATTTCTCTATGGAGTAGATGAGAGTTCGTTCTAATCTTGGCTATATTAATTTTATTTCATGATCTAGTTAATACACCGAGATATACTTATCGTCTTCCAAGTTATGATTAATGACCTCATTATAGTATCTTAATTTTCTCTTAACGGCTAATTTTTCCTCACGCCATAATTTATCTTTAAACATAGAAGTAATAATATTTTTTGCATTATCAATGTTTTGCGAAATGTTGTTTTCATTAATGCCCCAATGGGTTAACCAAGCCATGGTATCTTTACACCCATGGCGTAGTTGCTTTTGACTCGAGTCTAAAACAATTTTAGGAAGTCTCTAGTTTCCCATCTTATTTATCTTATGCTTGTACATCATGTGCATAACCGTAACCATGCTCTCAATGGGGAAAGATCCACTTCTAAGAGGAGAATAGGATAACTTAATTAAAAACAAGATATTTTGGTCTTCCACAATTAAAAAATGAAAAGATAACTTAATTTAACCTTTTTATTATACATTTTTTTGTATATTTAAAATATATGTTAAAATTACTTTAAAGTTTACTTATAAAATTATTTTCAATTATAAATTAATGAAATAAATTAAAACAAACACTATTTATTATTTCAATTAATAATAATTATACATTTTAAACAAATCAAATAAAAACATTGGGTAATTAATCATTAAATAACCAAGTGTTGAATACAAAACATGTATGTGTTAAATTTCAAATCCAAAAACTCTAGCATATTCTTTCGAACAAAATATGCTCACACATAATTTATAAATAAACTCCGATTAAAAAGAACTAGATTATTGAGAAAACTAAAAAAAACGATAAGNATTATTGAGAAAACTAAAAAAAACCATAAGAAATATTTTTATTCCATTCCTCTCTTATTTTTTTAGTACTGCATGAAATTATTGGATCCACCTATCCCACTGGTGAATGTATTGAAGGGAGACTGTAGAAGCTTGAGGGCTATGTTTATCTAATCTTTCTGTTTTTGTGTACTGTAAATAGAGATGGTTAATATAAAGAATTAGATCAACCATTAGATATAAATAGGTCGGTTTTGTAATTTTCTAATAAAACCTAAAATATAAACATTTATGATTTTTAAAAGAAAATAAGATGAGTTTTTTTGTTTTTGTTTTTTAAATTTACCCATAATATATTAAAGATTTTACTAATTAGTAGGATTTTTTTAGTTATAGAGAGTTTCTTTGTCCATTGAACACTCAACCATATGTTTTTTTCTTCGAATCATTTCTTAATCATTTTAAACACATTTAGTAATCAACTAAAAATACAACAATATTAAAATATATTAAAAAAACTGATAATGAAGAAAAATTCAAAAAAATTGTACAACCATATTAAAATATATTAAAAAAAATGATAATGAAAAAAAATTCATAAAAATTATAATAAATACATAAATGAATATATATTCATGTATTTAGTGATCGTTTTCCTTACACGTTCTTTGATTTTGGCTGGTTGCCAACAGATTTCCTTGCGTTTTTCTTGATCCCACATTTAGGTGGGTTTTAATCTTTTTGTTTCCATGTTTGTGGGATTTTTGGATGCGGGGTTTTAAATACAATGGCAGGTAAGCTTTTTGCTTGATCCCACATCCGATCGGTAAGATTTTTGCTTTGATCCACGTTTGATTGTTTTTTTTAAATCTTTTTGTTTCCATGTTTGTGGGCTTTTTTTCGGAGGTTACGATTTTAAATACAATACCAATAGTCCCATNGTAAGATTTTTGCTTTGATCCACGTTTGATTGTTTTTTTTAAATCTTTTTGTTTCCATGTTTGTGGGCTTTTTTTCGGAGGTTACGATTTTAAATACAATACCAACAGTCCCATCGTTATGCTACATGGAGATCATTTAGCAATTCTAAGATAGGGAAACCCCCATGAATTGGACAGATAAAATGTAGAAGAGGGATGTTGAGGTGATATTGGTGTCCCTCTCATGTACACATTGGCTAGCATTTATTCTTTGGACTTTGAATTTCAAATGATAGTTTGTAAAACAACATTGTAATAATTTTTTTTTGGAATGTGTCTTATGGATAGTTCACAATAATTTAACAAGCATCGAATTCGAACATCGATAAGATGTTCCATCATCAATAATTGAGAGATAGGGATATTTTGTATCTTTATGAATAGGATAAAAATGGGAAAGCTAAAAAGAGAACCTAGCAAAAAAGCCATCAGTTTGACCAACAATTTAGTGAAATTAATCGACCTTTCAAAATTAGTTTTCTTGAACATCCAACTTATATTAAACATAACCGATATCATTCCTCTACTCTCGAGTGTTGAATACAAAACATGTATGTCCTAAATTTCAAATCCAAAAACTCTAGCATATTCTTTCGAAGAAAATATGCTCACACATAATTTCTAAATAAACTCAAATTAAAAAGAACTAGATTATTGAGAAAACTAAAAAAAGCCATAAGAAATATTTTTATTCCATTCCTCTCTTATTTTTTTAGTACCGCATGAAATTATTGGATCCACCTATCCCACTGGTGAATGTATTGAAGGGAGAGTGCAGAAGCTTGAGGGCGATGTTTATCTAATCTTTCTGTTTTTGTGTACTGTAAAATAGAGATGGGTAATATAAAAAATTAGATCAACCATTAGATATAAATAGGTCGGTTTTGTAATTTTCGAATAAAACCTAAAATATAAACATTTATAATTTTTAAAAGAAAATAAGATGAATTTTTTGTTTTTTCTTTTAATTTACCCGTAATATATTAAATATTTTACTAATTAGTAGGAATTTNTAAACATTTATAATTTTTAAAAGAAAATAAGATGAATTTTTTGTTTTTTCTTTTAATTTACCCGTAATATATTAAATATTTTACTAATTAGTAGGATTTTTTTTAGTTAGAGAGAGTTTCTTTGTCCATTGAACACTCAACCATATGTTTTTTTCTTCGAATCATTTCTAATCATTTTAAACACATTTGGTAATCAACTAAAAATACAACAATATTCAAATATATGAAAAAACTGAT
>LPNX010849729.1:141725-155365 GCA_001517045.1 Pseudotsuga menziesii | reverse complement strand
CACAACCATAGATGCAATATGTATCAGTTTTTCATTAAAAACAATTCACTCTTATGCCATAGTGAAATATCATTACTTAACCTTAGTAAATACCTTTACTCGAATAGTTGTTATATCTTGTTGTCCTACCATCAAGGTCCATCAAAGTGGGGATGAATATATACATATTAACATAAATATCCGTTCCAAAACAAAGCTAAGGTATAATTTCCCATTTTGAACTCTTTGATTTATACCTCGGCTCTCTTGTTTAATAGGTAAAGTAGACCAACGGGGAGGTGAGCAATAAGGTTTAATAATATATTTAAAAAAAAAGCAGCTTCGAGAATGGATTTCTCTATTATTGATGGATAAGCCCATACAACAGCATATATGGTTACAACAACCCAGACAGCTTGCAGGTTTCGAATCGTTTTCGTGGGTGTTATAAATTTCAAAAGATGTCCTCAAGGTTCCACGACAGAAGGAAAAAAAAGCACACAAGAAAATCAACGATTGAGTTCGGGTGCAGGTCAATCCCCAAAATGTTCCACAGAGATGAATTAAGATGTTGGATCATTCAGGCATGTGGTTGAATACTAAAATATTCAATGAAATCCTAAAAGAAACATGATTCCCTCAACCCCATATGCAGATATGGAAATTGACTTCAACCTACTGCGATAGGGATATTGGTTCCAAGACTAGATCAAGCTCAATGTTATTGCTTTCATCGTGAAATTATATTTAAATAAAATATTCAAATGCTCGCAATGCGATTTACAGAACACAGAGATGTCATCGGAGGTTGCGCTGAGTCGATGAGGGGGTGTGATGTCTATTCATCCAAAACAAATACAGATCGAGGAGTGTATCTAATCAGAACGATGCATACATAGTATGGTGATGTAAAGGTAAAAACAACGAAGTGCAGAGGGTTAAGTCTCCTAGCGAGCAATTCTCCTGGACATATGAAGTTTTCCAGCAAAACTGTTCTAAAATAAATAACTTGGAACGAACTGCCAGCGTTGCCAAGGTGAAACACATACAGAGAGTTTGCTATAAACCTAACTAACAAACGTAGATTTTCTAGAGAAATCTAGCATAACCATTTAATAAAATAAAGAATGAAGACGTACTCACAATTTGATGGATGTTTAATCCCCAAATATCCTTTTAGGGCGAGGTAGTACAAACCCGCTCTCTTTTCTGAAATGTCTCCTCGTCAAACTTGTACCCAAGGCATTGGTTCAGAATAGCACTGAAATTTTTTTCCCCTTTCCCAGAAGATCTTGGTGCTTTTAACCTTTTCCTGAGCACCCTTGCTTTCCCCCCTTCGCTGTCTAGGAGCCAAGTGGAAGCGATATTCCCCTCAACAAAACTGACAAACTCCCATGATTTTCTCCTTGCTACGGAAACAACTAGCACGATTTCCTCCTTAAAAATCATACCTCATTAATTATTCTTTAAAGGAAAAAGAATCCCTATGTCCCATACCTTTCTAACTATAGTTTTAAGCATTTATTGTGCTTGGGTTTTTCCTTAAAAAACCCCATTCGTCTGGTGGCAAGGCCTAGATAATAGGAGAATGCTATTTGATAAGAAATAGCAATAAAATCTTATATATAGTCCAATTTAATTATATATATATATATTGTAAATCAATCATATATATATGTATATGGTGCGAACCAAAATAAAGGTATAAGAGGAGATGCGGTCATGTTATTATTATTATATATATATATATATATATATATATATATATATGCTGAAAGTCGGTTCTTAGGATATAACTTATATATATACCAATAGTTATATCTTTTGTAGAATTTCTCCTAGTAGAATATACCTGCGTTTCCATATTTTGCATATAGTTTGTATCGATGATGGTAAGTTATTTTTTCACACACTACCTATGTTCTCGACGCTGTACTTGGTCCTTCATGTTTTGTTCCTCTTTGGTTAAAACAGTGGGATTATTGGGATTCCATATCTCTTTAACCGTGTAACCTCTCCTCTAAACGACTTACTTTACCTTAGGCTAATACCTAGGATTTTAATTTAGATAAGTTTCAAGTATTTTTGGTGGGGCCTTGGCCATGAGCTCCTCACCAGCAGATAAGTACAGTAAATAATCAACATTACAATAAATTAGGGTTACAAAAAGAGGGATATTACATACATGGATAACTTGCACTTTGTGAGAGGTTGTGCTAGTATCTTAGAATTTTGGGGTGGAATACCATCTATGAATTTTTTTGTAGAAATACTTTGAAATTCGAAATAAACATTTATAAAAAAAAAACATAAATATTAACTCGTGCTTGATCTAACACTAGTAGCTTATGCATGGATAAATGATAGTTAATCAATGGATAAGCAATGCTGAAAATGGATAAAGATTACCTTATGCATGAATGCATAGAAGGTAGATGGATCACCTATACTTTAGTGGTACTTAATTTGTTTTCTATAAGCTTGTACATTAACCATAAAGTAGGTGATTATGCTAATTAATATTATTAACTTGTTTATCTTTTAATTTAATAATCATGCCTAATTTATTATTTAAAATTTAAATAGTTTAGATTGAAAAGTTTTGATAAAGATTATTTTTCATTTTAAATAGCTAATATTTAATATTATTAATTTGATTATTTTTTAATTTAATCATTATGTTTAATTTATTTTTTAACTTAAATAGTTTAGATTGATCAATTTCTATGGAAAAGTTTTAAATTGTGTAGATAATTATTGTTGTTAATAATGATTATGAGTAAGATAAGTTTTCATTACATTATTGGAAAGAGTGCATAGAAAATTTTATTTTTCTAGTTTCACTAATTAATCACAAGTAACCATTGTGGGGTGGTTTTCTAGTTTGATTTGGTTATTCCATAATAATTTATTATTTATTCATTTAGTGAAGTATTTGGGATGTATTGAATTATGTTTTTATGTAAGGGATAATTTGTAAGTATTAATTTATTGTAATTTATGTAATTGTGTTTAACAAATTAGACAAAACATTAATGTTGAACTAAAAGGTTTAATTTATTAAAATAAAAATATTATATTAATATTTATAAATAAATTCCAAGTAGACCACTACATGGGACTCTCTCTTATAATGTCCATCTTACATGGATGTGTTACCAATTCCCTATTCATATATAGTCTTATTTTTATTTCTTTTTAAATTAAATTCTAAAAATTTATTTGGATACTTTAAAGAAAATCTAGAGAATTATTTGGATTTATATAAAAATGATTCCTATCATTAAAAAGATGACAAAGAAGGGTACCTAGGTTACCATAGTTTTGACAAGGTAGAATGTTATGAAGATTAGAATTGTAAAAGGATTAGGAAAGTATGATGGATTGTGGATGTACTCACGTCACTCTAAATGAAAGCGGGAATCCTCCTCCATGGCCATAAACTCAGGAAGTTGGAAAAACCTTTCTTCCCATGATGTTTTAGGAATTGCCTATCACATATAATATATAATTGAAAAGGGATAAAATTTATTTATTTTTACATAAAAGTTTTGGGTCATCAGTTCCTTCTTTGTTGGGAACGTGACCACAATTATAGGGAAGTTTCCTTGTGCATCAGCTTCAAAGTGAATGTTTTTGCTTCCATTTGTCATTTCTGTCTTCTCCACGAGATCATTCATCCTAGTGGGTGAGTGAACACTCTTCAAAAGTACTCTTGGGACATGGTTCTCTTCTTTTAATTATTAAATAATCAAATATTCATTAGAGTCATCTTTGACCATCCTTGGTCAACAACATAAAACTTTACGATAACTTTTAAAGTAATGTCTTTTCACAGCATAAAATGTTTTTGGTTCTAGGTGGGTTACAATTGGGATGTTAGCTATGTCGAAGATCTTGAAGGATCACAATCTGCACATGTTTTTGTTGATATTTATTACATATTGAGAAATAAGATTGATAATTTAGTTCTTGCACTTGAGAGTAACCCCTTGGAGGATGTATTGGCTCAAAATTAATGAGAAATATGATGTATGTCTATTCTTATTAAGTTTCGTCATTGAAATAAGGATGAACAAGTCACCTAGCCAAAAATCATAGTGGCATAGAAATAATGACAAACAAGATTTATGTATTCGATATATTTGTGAAGAAAACCATCATATACAATAGATAATTGCAACGATAAACTAACCATAGCTGATTGCATCAGTTCCCCTATTCTTCCTAGCTTAATCCCACAACACAAAAGGTAAAATTCTATACAACGTTTTGTCATAAAACAACATAAGATTCAAATCTATAGAGCTCCAAAATGCATTTATTTGATGTTACATGATCATAAGAAAGCAAACTGGGTGTCTCCCTCGATGCCATAATATTCTTCTTTTTAAATGCTAACTTGAGGTGAATTGGATGCATAATTATATGTTTAGGAGTCTAAATGTGAATTTGCTAACATGCATCGACATTATCTTGATTACATCATAGAATTTGAATTGGTTAGCATATATATAAAGAAGTTAGATACATACGATTTGAAGTGGTTAACATATATTGTAACACCCCAGTTTTGAGCTCGTTTGCATTAAATATATATTGTGGAATATTGTAATTAATCATGGTGTGGAGCTAAAGGAAAAATCCCCACCATTGAGTTAGCATTTTATATTTCTATGTCGATGGTATTTTGCTCTAGTTGACACATTATAGTTTTCGACATCATATAAATATGCAATTTAATTAAAAACCCACAACCAACTATGTCAATGCAACAAATAATGAGATAGTGGCATGATTTCGTAAGGATGAGGGGGGGAGGGAATGTTTAACCTTGATCCATATGGGAAAATACATGTGTCAAAAGAAAACACCCGAAAACATATGCGCATTCCCTCATGCATTCACGCTTTCATCATCCCTCACGTTTTGGAGGGGGAAGAGATGTTTTTGATCATCCATCCTTCACATTTTTAGTTTCTTTCCTTAGTGTGCATGCCCATCCTACCATGTCGCTCTCACCAAAACATTTTGGTCCATTCTAATCATTCTCTACTCCATTTTGTTCATGCGCATTGTGCTTTTGTCCTTCTTGTAGAACCATGTTTTGTTTTTGGTTGTTTGCGTGTTGTTACCATCCTCGGTCATTCAAAGTTTCGAGGTCTCCTTTGTTTGTTGAATGAATGAACAGTGGAGATCACTCGATTTTATGAGAAAAATGGCCATCTGTGGTTTCCTCAGTATTGTTGTGTAATGGTCTCCTCTGTCACATAGTGAGTGGAAGCCTGTTTTGTTATGTTGACCTTCTCGTTGTTGTGTATGCATATTTTTCCTTGGTCTGAACTGGTTTGAAGTGGAATTGGGTCTGAACTAGATTGATAAGCCTAGTGTAGGAACAGACCTCACAAATAGATCTATAGGGTTTGGTTTTCTTCTTTGCAAACTGTGAAAAGAACTGAAATGGAAGGCATAGCGTGAGGGACTAAGTACCAGAGAAGGGGATGCTTCCTTGTGTTGGGTGTGTAGATGTTTTAGAATCCAAGACCGATCTAGTGCAGGTCTCCATATATCGGTGGTTGAGCTTGCTAGCTTAGCAGTTCAATATTTCCATCTCCTTTACATCCTGATAAACCCATCTATTAGTTGGCTTGGATGTTCCTTAATGTGAATGTTGGCTTGACTGACTTTAGCCTCATAAACCCGACTGTATATTGCCTTGTTTGTTTGTAGACTGATAAACCAAATGTGCTGGCTTGGCTTAGTTTTGTTGTATCCTTGGCTATGTATAATCCTATTGGTGTTCCTTATTCCTTGTGGGAATCATTCCCAGCTCGGGGATGGCAGTGCTGCTGAGAGATTGATGAGCGCACTAGCCTACGATAACTTTGTAGTAATGAGAGATTGAGAGATTGATGAGCGCACTAGCTCAGGGGTGGCACTGCTCCAATGCTACCTACGATAACTTTTAAAGTAATGTCTTTTGGCAACATAAAATTGTTTTTAGTTCTTGGTAGGTTACAATTGGGATGTTAGTTATCTCGAAGATCTTGAAGGATCACAATTTGCACATGTTTTTGTTGATATTTGTTATAGATTGAGAAATAAGATTGATAATTTAATTCTTGAACATGAAGGTAACCCCTTGGAGGATCTATTGGCTCAAAATAATTTTGATAAACATTATTTTGTATTTTTATACACTATGTTATTCTTTATTTCATTATTTGTTATTGTTTATTTAGTTTGATTATTTATATTCATCTTAATTTTAGAAAATTGATTTTGTTAAGTTTACAAAGTTTTGAGAAAGATTGTTTTGTATTTTTATATTAATAGATGTTTTTATTTCAAATTTTGGAGGGAACAAGTACTTAAGTTTTTTCTAGATTACATTGATTTTATGGTGGTAGTTACAAATTTAAAATAAACAAGTATTAAGAAAAAAATATGAAAAAATAATTGATGCATAGATAACTCTTAGCTTATCCAACTGTCGGCAATTATGAGCCTAGTCATCAGCTTCAAAGTTCTCTGTAGGAAGGAACCTCACAAATAGATCTAGAGGGGATAGTTTTCTTCTTTGCACACCCTGAACAACACTGGAATGGAAGGCATAGACTGAGGAACTCAGTAGTAGAGAACGGGATGCTTCCTTTTGTTAGGTGTGTAGATGTTTTAGGAGTCAATCCCCATCTAGTGTAGGTGTCCATAGCTCGGTGGTTTAGCTCACTAGCTTAGCAGTTCAATATTTCTAGCTCCTTTGCATCCTGATAAACCCATCTGTTAGTTGGTTCAGATGGTCCTTAATGTGAATGTTGGATTGATTGACTGTAGTCTAATAAACCCAACAATAAAGTTGGCTTGTTTTGTTGTAGCCTGATAAACCCAACTGTGTTGGCTTCACTGAGTTTTGTTTTATCCTTGGCTATGTGTGAGCCTAATATTGTTTGTTATTCCTTGTGGGAATCATGCTTGGATCAGTGGTGGCAGTGCTGCTCAGAGATTGATGAGTGCACTGGCCTATGGCTGGGTGGAACATTGCAACAACATAGCTGGTTACGGGACAAGATTCTTTCAAGGTAAGTATTTCTTGTGTGTAATCTCTGCAACTATATCTCGTTTAATGAATTGTGATGAGCATGTTGAATACTTTGATGAATGTATTTACTTCCGCTATTCATTGCATGTTTTCAACATCTGTGTATGATTTTAGATTCAATTCATTATATATTATGGTATGGGACTTAGATTGTCGGATTTGTGATGGCTTGAGTGAACAAATTTTCCCAACACTTATGTTAACAGGTCTAATTTTCTTCCACAACTCTCCTTTCCACAACTTGCAGGATACGGGATGTAGCATGCAGAAACGTTCTTCTGTAAATTATCTTCCCCGCATATTTCCTTCTGCAATTCTCCTTTCCACAAATTGTGGGATGCGGGGAACATAATTTATCTCTATAACAAGGTTCAGAGGTTGATATTAAGAAAAGGTGTTCATCATGAAATGACTCATCTTCTATCACTAAGATCTCATCACTCAGAAACTTTGAGATAAGATCTGCGAATACCAAGGACTTTTTTTACTCGGGGGAATGAAATTCTAAGTCAAACTCTTGGAGTATGATGATCCACTTATTGAATTTTCCCTGTATTATGTGTCAGGATAAGACATATTGAAATGGATTCACGTCCACAACTACAATAGTTGTCCTCTGTAAAACATAATGTCACATCTTGTGGATGACATAAACCAATGTCAAAGGTAGTTTATCTACATGTGAATACCTAAGCTCATGACCAGCCAAAGAACGATTGAGATAATAGATAACATGCTCTTATATATTTTCATATTGATGAACTAACACTACACCAATCATAGACTGATACGCATCCAGATACAATATAAAGTCCTTTGTCTAATCTAGAATACGAAAAAGAGGAGTTGATAACACTGCTTTCTTTAATGCCTCGAATGATTGTTGTGCAGATTCGTCCCATAGACATGGGGTGTCTTGCTTGAGCAAGAGCATGAAACATTTGGATTTATTGGCATAATTCACAATAAACCATCTAAGAAAGTTGGACTTCCCTTGCAGAATCTATAGTTTTCTAATGGTTCGAGGAGGAGGTAGATTAATAATCGCCTTGACTTTTAATGGATCAACCCTTATACCTTTTCTAGAGTCTATGAAACCTAGAAGTCACCAGGATTTGACAAAGAATACACACTTATGGGTATTTGAGCGGATATTATAGTGCATCCTACATCATTCAAAAAATAAACAAAGATGATATCGATGATATTTTCTTTTACGAGAATGAGCCAAAAGATCATATAAGTAGGGCCATATAATGTGTTTGATATCATCAAACACGAAATTCATAACTCGTTTAAAGGTTGCCCTAGAATTCTTCAAACCAAATGACATTTTCTTGTACACAAACATACCCAATGGGAAAATAAAGGAATTTTTATGTTGGTCCTAAGGTTTAATTTGAATCTCATGATATCTCGAGAAACCATCCATAAATGAAAAAACTTCACTACCTGCACACGCATCAATAATATGATCTATAAACGGTGTGGGCTAGTTCTCCTTAGGGAATTGCTTGTTTAAATCCTAGAAATCAGTACAAATGTGTATGGTCCCTTATTTCTTATCGACCAAAACAAGGTTAGATACCCATTCCATGAGAGAGATAGCGTATATGAAACCAACCTTCAATAGTTTTTCTACTTTAGCCTTGATGGTTTCTGCTTTTCACAGATTAACAGGTCGAAGATTCTAATGAACAGGTTTAAACTTAGGGTATGTTGTAATCTCATGCTCTACAATGGATGGGTCGATTCCTATAATTTCCTTGTTAAACCAGGAAAATACATCGCAAAACTCCTTAAATATGACAGTATAATTAGCAATCTCTTCACGTGAAGAGTTTACTCCAATATGAACATTCTCCATGACATCAGGTTTGGTAGAGATATTGATCAGTATGGTGGTATAAATGTTTTCCATATTCCCCTCAACAAACAATCCCTCCTTAGCAGAAGGGTTCACGTGCTGATCAATACCTTTAGCTAGTCTCACGTGGAACTCATAGTTATCTATCTTTTTTAGATCTGGTAGGAAGTAGGAATTGTGATGTAAGTATTCACAAAGTTTCTCGGGTCCTATCAAAACCTCTAGATTGGATTCATCATATGGTAAAACCATATCTAAGAAGTCATAGGAATAAGTCAAGTTCTCTCCCATGTGGGAAAATAAGATTCATCTGACTTTTTTGAGACGGGAGGAGTAAATATGGAATCAACAGTAGCATCAAATATAGCTTGGTATACTACTCTATTTTTTATAAGGGATCTTTAGGCTCATCTTGCGAAGGGATAACCCATGGGCCAGTTCTATCTACAACTGTACAAATTTTCTTCACTAGATCCCAACTCCTAAACTCTCATTGAATGAGAGCGATTGATCGATCAAAGGTATGTTAGACTATTAAGTATCGATACAACTCTTATGAGTATATGACAGTTGATAAACAATCACCAACTTTCCTTGATGTAGGAACAAGAGGACTCATAACAAATATGATGGAATAGTGCACATAGTATAGGTCCAACTCCTCCCTAAGAGTAACTTATAATCTAGAGGGGCGTCAACAAATTCTATTTCTCCAGAGAGTATTTTTCCTGTCAGTTTAATATCAAAATATAGAAAGATACCATGCGTGCGAAAAGACATTCCATCGAAAGTGGTTAACAAAGTGTTAGATGGACCTTAATCAAGGGATCCTAGATATTTCGAACATGAAATAAACATTACGAATGTGGAGGTAGCTTCATCTATTACTTTTTTTCCAATAGTTTTTTTCCATCGACGACATCAATCGAAAATGACATATGGCATGGTAGGTGGGGTTTAACATCAAGGAGATTAAACTTAGCAATGAGACCTGCATACTCCATGCTATCGATAACCACCAAAAGACCACCACACTGCGATGGAAAACTTTGTAGCACTCACAAGGTTAGCATATGACAAGGAGTTTGGGCCAGTTACTCCACAACTGAGTAGTTGGAAGTGACCCTTACATTAGGATTGTGAAATGTCTTTTTGAAAATACATTTCAGTAACTTTTCCATAGTATCATTCGGTTTGTTGAATGAAATTGGGACGGATGTTTTCACATTCCGTTGATCTTTTTGTGGATCTTTAGTTTCATAGTTCTTGGCTCTAGTCTGTAGTAAAGTATGAGATCATACCATGTTTATATAGGACTGGTAAACAGAGTGAACACTCTGCATGCCCCCAATGTTCTTTGAATCACTAGAAGTCTCATTTGGTCCTTCTAGGAATGAGTCATTCAGGACGATAAGTTATTTTTGTTTCAACAATTTTTGAGTTTGATCCATTAGGGGACACTGGTAAGTGAAATGATCTTCCTCGAAAATATTGCAAGGAAACCTAACTTTCTTCTTTTACCCCCCCAACACTATTTGTGTGTTTTTTGTTTATTCTGACCTCCCTCACTCTTTTTACCCTTATTTTTCTTCCCACCAGCATGCTGAATTCCATGTGAGTGTCCTTCTGGTTGGATTGTGTAGTATAAACATTCATATTCTCGGGTGAGGGAGTGGCATCCTTGGTTGCCTCTAGTACAGATTGTTTCACTGACAATTCATGTATCTGGGAGGAGCATTAGATTTCATGAGACTATTCCTTCCTCTCCACTCTTGAATATGGTCATATATGTGAGCGGCCTTATTTTGCTGAAAAGATCTGTACCAGCATCATATCGGAGAGGAAGCTGAATGTGGTTGAGAAAAACAATCACTATATATAGAAAGATGTCTTAAGTGGTAGAAGAAAGTTTAATATAGTCAGATTTCTTTAACAAAGCCTTGGCGAAATCGAATCATCATTCAACATGTTAGAGGAACACCAAAAGTGAAACATCATGAAATGGTCACCCGAATCCTCTCCATTTTTTCGTTCGAACTTGGGAATCTCACAAGGTAGTTTTACAGGAATTGGTGGCCAATCTGAAGTGTATGGGATGATTAGGGCCCAGAGCAAACAAATGAATATCGAAGAACAATTACCTTGGGTCCCGTGAAAAGTTTTATGGGTGTAAGCGTTTGAATCACCAACCTCCCTCTAAAATTGTTGTCTGGTGTTTCCTCCTAAGTATGCCCTAGGTACATTGAAAATAAACTTACACCGTCACCTATGAAAGAGCCCTAAGTAAAGATACTTATGTTACCAATCCTACAAAATATTTCAGTGGAACAGTCGCAGGTCTCACTAGTGTGCATGGATAGGGTAGAAAAGTGTGAAATTCAAATAGTACCCACACCGCACAGGGCTAAGAGGTGGTATTTTATGAATCCTTGTATGTACAACAGTCCTCATGTATGCTCGAACGAATTATTGGAGGTGTATCTCCACAACTAAGTGGTGACATGACCTCGTGCTTAACTCCCATGTTAGAGGAGATTTCTGGTTGTTTTTTCTGTAAACTTGGATTTCCTAAGAGACATGTCACTAGGTCTGAGTTTTAAATGACCTTGGATAGTTGCATAAGATCCCAGTCTAATCTAGTAGGTGTAGTACCTAGAAAGAAAATATTACTAGTTAATTTTAATTAATAAGCGTTCTTTTTAGGTTTTTTTTACTCAAGGTAGTGGAAAGGAAACCTTGGTTGAATATTCACTAGAGGCATAGTTATTAGACCAAACCAATTCATCTGAACATCTGGGTCCAATTGAACAAAAATGGATACCATCTTATTTTCAAAATGAGTCCAATCTGCAACATTCTTAGCAGTTAGCCCTGGTTCCCTTGGCGATTTGAAGTCTATTATACCCCGTTCTCGAGGGGCTTGATCTTGTACATATGCTATAATTGAATTATATGATTCTTCAACTGAGAATGAGAGGTTATAAATTTGGCCCCATTACATGTAATGGTTTCATATTAAGAATATCCTTCTTCTATAACACTCTCGTATATTTTTGTAGTGTTTTTTATTTATATGTTTTTGTCAATATTTCTTCTCACAATGTTGTGGTAGATTTGCATGGTTTGTGCATTATTCTCTTGCCATTCATGTTTTCCATTCTTCTATGATAAACATCCCTTGGGGTTTCTCATGAAGTTTTCATTTTGTGTGTGAATATAATACAAGCATGTACCCCTTTGCATTACCCCACACTAAAATATTTTTCAATCTAAAAATGGTCGTTTTAGGAAATAAAGTTGTTAAGTGGGTTTGGTTGAATAGTTCTCAATCTAAAAATGATCGTTTTAGGAAAATAAGTTGTTAAGTGGGTTTGGTTGAAAGTTTCACTAAACTTTATGTAAAATCCGAAAATTACAAATCTGATTTGGGTGAATGCACAAAGATGAGGGTCTCTTTTGGCGCGTTAGATACAATAGAAAACTGAAAAAACAAACATCCATGAACTTGCATGGATATTTTGAGACACTTACACAATGAATCTTGTGATGACTAAAACACAAGAAATGTAGGAAATTGAATGACCTTTCCAAATATATAATTTTTTTCTATTGAAAATGTTGTTAACTATCTGAAGTTAGATATTTTTTAACGGACACTTTTTATTTTTTGGATAAATTATAAGGTATATGTTTTTGTGGGTGCAGCGTTTGAGTGACTAAATGATGGAATAAATTTACGAAAATTGGTATACATATAGAGAACATATAGTACTAGTGCACGACTATTTTTTCAATAATAAATATAATATTTTTAATTTTTTTATTTATTATCTAAGAGATCAAACCTCGAAAACGGTACGTCAATTGTGGGTGCAGCGTTTGAATGTCTTAATGCAATTATTTGGAAATGGGTTTTTTATAGCATGTAGAGCTCGGTGTTCTTTAGTGCACCATACAAATTTTTTTTAAATGGTTGATAAACGAAAGAGATATGGATGCAACACTAACAATGTGTTTTTTGAGTTTAGGAGTGATGATAGAAGATAAATAAGAAAAAAATTGAAAAAATAATGTATTCTTGTTAAAATTTACATATTTGAAATCTGCAAAAAAAACCATATATGTTTCTAAAATCTCATAAAAAATGGAGGTGTGCAGAATAATCAGACGAACGGCTAAACACGAGCATATTGAAAATTTGGATATAATGTTGAATTAGCCATGGTTTATCATACTCCAAGGCATAGGCATATTAAATCCGAAGCAAAGTACGAAGAAAACACATAGGCATACGAATTCCATGCAAGCATGGGTCGAGGCTCGGCCTTATCATTTGGAGGGAACACATTTTTGAATTTAAACAAAATGGGAGCGTGTTTTATTGAAGCAAAACGGGAGCGCGTTTTAGTGAAGCAAAACGCGCACGCGTTTTTAAATACTATAATGAGTGCTTGCTTTGTCAATTATACTTTTATTATTTTATGTCCCCCCTGACTCCCTTCTTCCCCTAACTCTTACTAACCCCCCGTCCTCTTCTCCATACCTCTAATCCCCCCTCCTCCTCTCCCTACCTTTAAAATCCACTCCTCTCTATCCAAACACCCCACTGCACCATTTATTCTTGCTCTCTCTCTCTCTCTCTCTAACACTTATGTTCATGATGTTGATGGTGATGATGATGAGGATGACGATGAG
>LPNX010849729.1:114225-139225 GCA_001517045.1 Pseudotsuga menziesii | reverse complement strand
GATGGTGTTGATGATGATGATGACGATGATGGTGATGATGATGTTCATGATGTTAATGGTGATGATGATGATCACATTGATGATGGTGTTCATGATGTTGATGGTGATGATGATGATCATGTTGATGATGATGATGATGATGATGATGAGGATGATGATGATGAGGATGGTGATGGTGATGATGATGATGATGATGATGAGGATAATGATGATGACGATGGTGATGGTGATGATGATGATGAACATGATGATCATGATGATGAATATGAAGATGATGAAGATGATGAAGATGAAGATGATGAGGATGTTCACATTGATGATGGTGGTGATGATGATCATGTTGATGATGATGATGGTGATGAAGGTGATGATGATGACGGGGATGATGATGATGATGATGATGATGTTCATGATGTTGATGGTGATGATGATGATGATGATGTTGTTCATGATGTTGACGGTGATGATGATGAGGATGATGATGATGATGTTCATGATGTTGATGGTGATGATGATGATGATGATGATGAATGATGATGATGTTCATGATGTTGATGGTGATGATGATGATGATGATGATGATGTTCATGATGTTGATGGTGATGATGATGATGATGATGATGATGAACGTCACCTTCAAAGGGCATCATTCCAGATAGTGCAGTTCGATCAAGTTGGTTTGGATAATCCATGAGAACCAACATGTGTGAGGATGCATAGAACACCCAATAAATGCAAGGAATATGTTATGGGGGAAAATGTCCAATTTGGAAATGCTGAGACAAAGTCTAATGGGAGGAGCTTTCAAGATACTCCTCCAAATTTTGTAGCCACCATGAGAAGCCTAAGGATGGAGATGCACATTTATAGGGAAGATAATGAAATATTGGTTAAGCATCTAGAGGAGGAGAATCAGCTAGATGCAACCATGCTGTAAAGTTTGATAGACATTCAGAGGCATATGAACTCTAAGGACCAGACAGTAATACCAGAAGGAAGTAAGAGCACTGCTAGAAGAAGAAAGAGATATCCTAGTGGATTATCTGACTCTAAAGGATCCACTGGTGGTTCAAGTTCTTCTTCTCATGAGAATAAGAGAAAGAGGTTTTACCAGAACGATTCACGTGATGAATTTAAGAACGCAAGGCCTCCTACCTTCAATGGTGAGATAAAGAATGGTCAAGAAGCCAAAGCTTGGCTTCTTGGGATGAGGAAATATTTCTAAGTCCAAGACTACTGTGGAAATATGAAGGCTATATTATCCATCTTCAATTTGGCTGGAAGAGCATCCATATGGTGAGAGCACTTTAGAAAAGTGAAAAAGATTAATGAAAGGAGGATTGTGTAGAAATAGTTCTAGACGTATTTCAAGCAGAAGTACCTCTCTGATAGGTACTATGAGGATAAGATCAAAGAATTCAATGAACTAAGATTGGGATAGCTGACCATGGAAGAGTATGAAAACAATTTCTTGGAGCTATTGAGGTATGTTAGGTACATCAAAGATGAAAAAGTGAATATCCAACATTTTCTGAGTGGATTGCCTCAGCCTTACAAAGACAGATTTGAGTTTTATGAACCTATAACTCTGGAAGAAGCGATAAGGAAAGATAAGTATTGCTATGAGCAAAGAAAAGGAAAACTTGATTATCATAAGACATGGAATGGAAAGAAGAATGAGAAGTATAACCGAAGGAAGAAAGGTTTCAAACCTTCTAACTTCAGGAATAAACAGAATCAGCCATCCCAAGTTGAGAAGCATCCATCTAGAGTGGTAAAAGAAATTCCAAGATAACAACAATGTAACAGAGAACCACTCCAAAGTTGGAAATGTGGAGGACCCCACATCCACAGAAAGTGTCTTCTTGAGAATGGGAATGCAAGGCCAGCTTACAACAATCAAGAGGAAGAAACATTGGTTCAAGTAGGAAGGGCCATCCCTAGGATCTATGCATCACTGGAGGACCTCCAGAAATATCACCAGTCAAATATGGTTGAAGTTGTAGGTAATATTGTTGTGCAATCTCTTTCTATTTTGATTGGCCCTAGATCTACTCACAGTTACATTTCTCCTATAGTAGTGGAGTTTTGTTATTTTAAGAAAGTAAATCATAACAAATCGTGGTTAGTTTAGCTAGCCATTGGAACTAAGACAAAGGTTAGTGAGTGGTATAGAAATTCCCATTGGTCATGAATGGATTGGTCCCTTGTGTAGATCTAAATGTTCTACCACTTGGTTCCTATGATGTTCTCATTGGAATGGATTGGTTAGAAGCTCACAGGATAAAGCTCGGGTGCTATAATAATAATTTTGAATGCATGGATGATGAAGGGAACCCAAGAGTTGTAAGAGGCATTCCAAAGGTGATTTTTGTGAGGAATATTTCAGCAATGCAGTTGAGGAAGTTTTATAGGAAAGGTTTCCAGTTGTATGCATCTCATATTGAGGAGGCAATAGAGAATGAAACTCCTAGGTTGGAGGAATTTCATGTGTTGCAGGAATTTAGGGATGTTTTCCTAATGAGATTCTATGGCTTCCTCCAAAGAGAGACATTGATTTCACATTTGAGCTTGTTCTAGGAGAAGCACCAATGTCCAAGGAACCCTATAGAATGAGTACACTAGAAATGCTAGAGATAAATATGCAGTTGCAATAGTTTTTGGAGAAGAATTATATCAGACTGAGTGTGTCCCCTTGGGGAGCACCATTTCTATTTGTGAAGAAGAAATATGGTACACTCAGGTTGTGTATTGATATCAAATAGCTTAACAAAGACATGGTGAATAATAAATATCTTTTTCCTAGAATTGATGACCTCTTTGATCAAATGAGAGGAGCAAAGGTATTTTCCAAGATTGACTTGAGGTCTAGTTACCATCAGGTGAGGATAAAAGAAGAAGGCGTTCATAATACAACCTCTAGAACAAGGTATTGACATTATGAGTTTTAATGGCACCATTTGGTCTCACAAATGCACCAGCTACATTTATGTGCCTTATGAATAGTGTCTTCAACAGGTATTTGGACAAGTTTGTTCTTGTTTTCCTTGATGACATACTTATTTATTTTAAGAATGAGGAAGAATATGAAGAACATCTGAGATTGACATTGAAATTGCTCATGGAGCATAAGGTGTATTGAAGTTGATCAAGTGTGACTTCTATAAAGATAAAATTTACTATTTGGGTCACATTATCTCAGAAGATGGTATATTTGTGGACCTTGAAGATTGAATCCATTATGAATTGTCCTACTCCAAGAAACGTGACTGATGTAAGGTATTTTATGGGACTTGCAGGTTACTACAAGAGATTCATTGATGGATTCTTCAAGGTTGCACATGTCATATCTTCTTTTCAAAGGAAGGGGATAAAGTTTGAATGAACATCAAGGTGTGAAGAAAGCTTCCAGCAGTTGAAGAATATTCTCACAAGTGCACCAGTCTTGAAGTTATAGACCTAGAGAAAGATTTTGTGGTGTGTACTGATGCATGTGGTCGAGGACTTGGAGGATATTTTATGCAAGACAAACATGCAATATGTTATCAGTGAAGAAATTTGAAGGAGCATGAGAAGAACTATGCCACTCATGATCTTGAACTTGTAGCCATAGTACATGCTCTCAAGATGCGGAGGAATTACTTGATGGGAAGAAAATTTGAGCTAAGGACAGACCATTGTGGTCTGAAGTATTTGTTTGATCAGCGTACTCTAAATGCTAGGAAAGCTAGATGGTTGGAGTTTTTATGTGAGTTTGATTTTGAAATCAAGCACATAAAGGGAAAATATAATAAGGTAGTTGATGCACTCAGTAGGAAGGTGGAGGAAATTCATGTGGCATCTCTTAGTATTTCCCAATCAGATTTGAGATAGCATATTATTAGTCATACTACTGAAGATGAAATGTATGTGCATGTAAAGGACAAGTTGCAACAACAAATCCTTGAAAATAAGTACGAGGGATGTAAATTAGAAGAAGATGAAATTCTTACTTTTAAGAACAGAATTTATATTCCAAATGTAGCATATTTGAGGAGGGTTGTTATGGATGAGATCCATCAAGCTCCATATTCTGGTCACCCATGATATCAGAAGACAATTGATACAGCTAGAAAGAAGTACTCTTGGAAAAGAATGAAAGAGGACATGGCTGAATTTATTTCAAGGTGCTTCAAATGTCAGTGGGTGAAGGTTGAGCACCAACACCCAACAGGTTTGTTGCAACCTTTTCCAATTCCTTAATGGAAATGGGAATTTATTTCCATGGATTTTATTACAAGATTTCCAATGACTTGGAGATAAAATGATTCCATCATGGTTGTGGTGGACAAGTTGACAAAGGAAGAACATTTTATATCGATTAAGTCTATGCATAAGATTGATGATATTGAAAAGATCTTCATGAAGGAGATTTTAAAATTGCATGGATTTCCTAAGGAAATAGTCTCTCAGATAGATGTCAATTCACTTCCAATTTTGTGAAGGGCTTGTTTGTAGATTTGGGTACAAAGTTGAATTTTAGTACTGCCTACCATCCTTAGACTGATGGACAGACATACAGAGTTTACCAGGTGCTTGAAGACATGATTCGCATGTATGTGATGGACAAACCAGCCAAGTGGGAATATTATTTACACTTGGTAGAGTTTGATTATAACAATGGAAATAAAGTATCCTTGGGGATGAGTCCCTATGAAGCTTTGTATGGGAGGAGGTGTAGGACACCAGTGACTTGTGATAATCCAGCGAACAAGGTTTTACTTGGTCCAAAATTACTCAAAGCAGATGGAGCAGAAGGTTTTGAAGATCTGGAAGAATCTGAATGCAGCCTAGCAAAGACAAAAGCTATGCAAATAAGAATAGGGTGAACAAAGAGTTCAGTGTTGGGGATCATGTTTACCTCAGAGTGAGGGACAATAAGAGTTCCTTGAAGCTTGGAAATTTTGCCAATATGTCACCTAAATACTATGGGTCGTTTGAAGTGCTTGAAATAATAGGGCCAGTTGCATATAGACTTGCATTTCCTACTAGCACTAGGGTTCATAATTTTTTTCACATTTATTTGCTTAAGATATATGTACATTATCATAAGCATGTGATCAATTGGGATGTTATTCAGGTGGAACCCAAGGTAGAATTCCAAATCGATCCAATGTGCATCCTCAGTAGGAAGGTCACAATGTTCCGGAGCCGAGCCATAGGAAAAGTGAAGGTGAAATGGGAGAACTATGGTCCCAAAGAAGCAACATGGGAGCTGGAGGATGCCATGCAATTGGCACATCCATTTTTGTTCAATTTTGTGGAGCACTAAGGGAAGTACTAGCGTAGTATTTTTTTTCAATTTTGTAAAGAACTGAGGACAGTGATGTTGAAGTGGGAGGGGAATGTAATACCATGGTTTTGACCCCATTTGAATTTAATTTATATCATGTAACATTGTAATTAATCATGGTGTGGAGCTAAAGGAAAATCCCCACCATTGATTTATCATTCTATGTTTTGATTGTGATGGTATTTTGTGCTAGCTGAGACATTATAATTTTGGACATCATATAAATATGGAATTTAATTAAAAACCCACAACGAGCTATGTCAATGAAACAAATAATGAGATATCGGCATGATTACATAAGGATGAGGGGGGAGGGAATGTTTAACCTTGATCCATTGGGGAAAACCCATGTGTCAAAAGAAAACACCCGAAAGCATATTCCCATTCCCTCATGCATTCATGTTTTCATCTTCCTTCACGTTTTGGAGGGGGGCGGGATGTTTTTTATCATTCATCCTTCACGTTTTCAATTTCTTTCCTCAGTGTGCATGCCCAGTCCATCATCTAGATCTCACCAAAACATTGTGGTAAATTCTTATCATTCTCTATATCATTATGTTCATGCACGTTGTGTGTTTGTCCTACTAGCAAAGCGTGTTTTGCTCTGGTTTCTTCACCTGTTGTCACCAGCCTCAACCGAGAAAAGGTTTGGGGTCTCCTTTGTTTGTTGAACGAATGAGTAGTGGAGATCACTCGATTTTATGAGAAAAGTGGTCATCTGAGGTTTCCTTAGTATTGTTGTGTAATGGTCTCCTCTATCACAGAGTGAGTGGAATCATCTTTTTTGATGTATTTGTAACTTCAGAACGTATTCACTTGTATAACTTATGTATTGTACCCCAATGTTTATTCCGGGAAGTGTCTCTAATGTATTTGATTCATGTCGTATCCCAATGTTCCTATCAGGAGATTCAATAATGTAAACAAGTCATATAAAGTCATTGTGGGTAACCCTCCTATTGATTAAGGGTTAAAGTCCCCACAATTGTGGGTGTTGTAAAGGAAATTTTCCTATGGCTAGGGTTTAAGAGGCCATCAACATACTGGGGTTGAAAGGTGGATGAAAATGGTTCTGCAAGTAAATACAAACAAGATTCAAATATTAGAATGGTTCATACCTTAGCCAAACAAAGGTTGTTCCAAGCAGCCCTTCAATCCTCTTCTTGCTCCTCTTGCTCCTCTTGCTCCAAGAGACCTGCAAAATGAATTTTACCTTCCTCAAACCAATATGACTAAATGTAAATAAATGATAATCAAATCAGTATGAGAAACTAATTTGATCATCTTAAACATCTAATCACAAACATAAATTCAATCACACATTGAACAATGATTTGGGAAGAAAAAGAACATCACATCTTTATTAATCTTGAAAACAAGTACAGGTATACCTTCTCTTCAAGTTCGGCACCTCATGAAACCTTGATCTAGTTCTGCTGCTTCTCTTCTCTAAGGAACTCAGCCTCCAATCTCTACAACACAAGGAGAATGCTTCTAGGGAAAAGGTGTGGGCAAAGAGAGTCCCAATCCCTCGAGAATGACAATGCAAAAGTTTAAGTCTCCTCTCATGGACCTCCATACCTCTATTTATATGGTTTATAAATAGTTAGGTTCGAAGACAAAGTAGTTACAACTGAAGTAGTCAGTTTCATAACTACCCAAACTACCCAGATTTCAAAATACGTATTTTTTTTTACTTTTTCAGGAGGCGTAAGTGGGTCGCAGATACAATAGTCGCATACATGAGGAGGTATACATGGGTTGCAATGCATAAAGTCACATCTTTAAGGTGTATGCAAATATTATATATAGCAATTCGTGTACACATGCGGGTTTCCTTAAGGAAACACGCATACACATAAACAAATCTCATTTTTAGGGTACTTTTGGTCATTTTCAGACTTTGGTGTCTTCTGGAAAGTTTTATCTAACTAAAATATATTTCCAATGGTGTAGAGATGAGGTCAAAAGGAGTTACAAAACTATCAATATGGGTCCTCCAAGTTAGGTGTTTTTTCAGTGACTTTCATGAAGTGTCGTCATGGAATTGTCGACATGTGACAGAATCATGGGAAAGTGGTCATTGGAAGAGATGTGTCATTTTGAGCTATAAAATATGCCTCCTAATGTATGAGGTTAAAGGGGAAAATGATAGCCAAAATACATTATAAAGGAAACAGCTGAGTATGGAGAGAGTAGAGAATCCAAGATCAAAAGGCTCGAACAAAGGTACGTGAAAGAGAGATAAATGTTAGACAAAAACTAATCTCTAGGACATACAAGTCCATATACAAATCATCGCCATAAAGATATAGGCATATCCAACATATGTATAACTGATGAAACTATCATGGTCGCTCAATATGAAAAAAGGCACCATTTCAAATCTAAAGGAGTCATGGCCACAAATGAACAACATGGATCCATGTTCAAAAATTGGTCATAGCCACAAGAATACAAGGTGGATCTATGTCTCAGCAAAATGTCATATAAAATGTAACCAGGTCTTGTGCAACTTGGGAAATAGTAAAATGACGATGTTGTTATCAGCTCAAGGTCTTCAATCCAAACCGCCCAAAAAAGGTATGAATCCTAACCATGTGAATAAAAGAGCTAAATTCAAAAATGGAGAAAATCATTTGATTACCAGTCAATGATAAGAACCATCAACAAACGTGAAAGAAACCACCATTAATGGAAATGGTCCCTAAGGTACCTAGTACATTCTAACAAGTGTGAATACAAGGACTTAAAGTCAAACACTTGAAGAATCCATTGAGTAGGAGATAGTAAGGTATTCCCACTACCCAATAGTGAGGGAAATTGCAATTGATGACTATAATCCCCAAGGTACTATCATAAAACTCTAAATCTCATTCCTAGAGCAAGATTTGTTGGAGTCGATAGGAAGAGATCTAGTTGATCTGAACTAGTACATGCTCGACAGTGTTTTCATTGTAGAAATTCAGGCCTGCAGTAGATTAATTTCACTCACAGCAATTAACAATTGATCATGCAAATTATCAACAATGGAGACTGAATATGGAGCTGTAACACAAAATTATATTAACTGAGTGTACAATAGCCAACCCTGTAATAACATAGGCTTCTGAATATATAGAATACATGAGCAAATCGAATTCATAAGGAAGCATCCAAATCTAGCATAAAGCAGGCTTACCCAAAATAGGCAAATCCCCCATAGGTGTAAAAAGCTGATCCCAAATCTATCAAGGACCCCACGAATTAGCAAGGGCGCATGGGAAAGCTAAAGAGTGTTCAAATGGCAGCTCATACATGCTTTTTCATGGAGGAAAGAGTGGAGGATGAAAGGGGAATAAAACAGGTTCACCTCACCTAGTCTAGCTTTCCTTATGTGCTTTAAAAACTGGAAAAGCAGTCAACAAAGCAGAAAAAGCAGAAGGGCACCTAGGAGGCCAGGAATAAAGCATATTTGATTCCCAGGATTTTCCAAAGTGCTCCATGAGTCAATAATGGCAATTTTGACCTCTATGGATAGGCAATTGACAACTTGCACATGGTGGGACTCATGGACTAGGCAAATAAGACAAAATAAATGGAATAATGTCTAAGTGGGTAAATACTATGGGTTGATTATTCTAACATTCATAGCTTAGAGAGTCTGAAAACTATGAAGAAGACTCCAGGGGAGTGATTTTTCATCCAATTTAGTCTCCTGAGGCCAGAAAAGTATAAAACAAACCACAAAAGAACTCTCTTAGATTTCAAAGAAGTAAGGTGCACCTTTTTTGTACTTAGTCAGGAAGGTCCAAAAAAGGTTCAGTTACCACCTACCCAATGCTCCTTTAAAAGCAACATATAGGCTGTGTTTTACAAGTGTCAAGGAAGGAAAGATCACTTGGAAAGATCCATTTGATTACGAGAAATGGGGCTTACAACAATGAATTTGATGCTTTGTTCTTTAGGGTTTAACGAGCATGACAAAGACATAAAGTACACTCAAAATATTTTTCATGTTATGGTCCAGAGCACGAAAAAGAGAAAACTAAGCTCATACCGAGGGTTCCTTTTTCATAAGTTTAGTCCTTGAGGTCTGGAAAAGTGATAAACCTATTCCTGAGAATACTTTTCTCAATTCTGAAGAAAAGAGAGTGTTCGTTTCTCGTATTATTCCACATGGTCTGAGAAATTCACAACCTACCACCAATGTGGATGCCCATTCACATATTCTTAATGATCCTGAATGGACAAGTTTACTCAGCAGTCAAGTATATTTTATGGAGTCAAACCTGGGCCTAAAGAAATTCAATATCTTTTCTGTGAACTTTTAACAAGTCTAGAAAAGTCAACTCGTGGCCTCCTTACTATTTTTAACGATCTTGAAGGAGAGAAAAAAGAATGCTCTAAATGCCAGGAGACGAGTGTCATAGACAAGCGAAACTATTTCCAAGAACAAGGAACAAACCTATGCATAATGCAAGGAAAGTCAGGAAGATAAGGACACTTGGGGAATGTCTCCTCACGGTAAAAGGTGTCAAGTTACAAATTCAAAATGATACAAGGATTAGCGATGATGAGAACAAAGATGAGGGCTTATACAATGAGTTAAAAGCATGGAAACTGACATCAGGCTCATAAGTGTGATTGGGCACATGCAAATGCAGTTACAACTTGAACAACAAGATAAGGCCAGTAAATAGTTGTGAATCCAACTAAGAATCCTGTCTCCAAGAAACAACAACATCAGGATCACATTGAGAACAAAATATCCAATGCAGGTCACTTTGGCAGAAACACATGCGACTTTACTATCTTCTACAAAAGTTAAAGTCAAGGTAGAATCGACCAAAGAAGATTCTGTAGCACCAAGGATTCAGGGTTTATAATCAGTGATATCAACCTCAGAAGGAAAGAAAAAATCAACAAGGGAGATAGATTCTACAAGAACAAACTCAGTATCATGGGAGTTGAAAAATCCATAAGAAAAATCCAACTCATCAAGATCACTGACTTGATTTTCAAAGGAAGAGTCAAAAGACTCAACAAGACCAAAAGAAGGAGATCGATCAATAGGAAGATTAGGTTTATTAAGCAAGTTAGGGTTATACTTAGTCACAACTAAACCAACATCCAATAGAAGTTCATACTGTATCAAAGACTCTAGGAAGACTTCATTCGAAGGAAGGATATCATCCGAGATAAGACACATGTATAAACTTTCAAATGGATCGACAGAGTGGAGATTAGGCTCCACAGTCTGTATAGGATGGCTTACTTGGTCAACTGTTGGGACCAAGTCCTAAGAAGGTAAGAATGAAAAAAGATGCTGCTTCTCAGTAGCAATTCAATGCAAAGGACATGAGGCCACATAGCTCACTTGTGGTGGGGTAGTTTCTATAAAAACATTGGGAATTGATAAAGGAAATACTTGGTCTCTAATTGGCTTAGAATATGGATCACAAAAATCCAACTGATTGATAGTGACAATTTCTTCGCCATGATTAAAGTACATCACATGAAAGAATATTGACACCACTTCTTGCATGGTATAGACATATTCATGTCCAAGGAGCATATTGAAGTCCAAGGGGTATTCTATTACCATGAAGTCAATTAAGACGGTCTTCCCACCCAAAGTAACAAGTGTTTGAGTGAGAATTCCCAAAGCTATACTAGTTTCTGTATCAAATGTCAGTAACTGACTAGATGTCGACACAAGGCTGGGAGATCTCATGCCTCGTGTCATAACCCATTATTTTCGCAAAAATTTAAGATTTTTGAGTTAACAATAAATGCTATAACCTATGGTTTACTAACAGCTAACAGTTGGCATATAGAAACAGTTAAGTATTTTGTTTCACTAAATTTGAAAATAGATTAACAGTTTATTTTTTGTAGCAAGATTAAAATATTTTTGTGTGCTATTTACTTTAGTTCAATAATTAGTTCTTTTATGTCAGTAGGTGGAATCTAATTTTGAATCCGGGGCTTACTTAGCAATCGTGCTAATGCAAATGAATATTATTTCTTGCAGTTTTTTACAAGTATGATCGATCAAGTATATTTTTAAAATATCTTTTAGTGTCAGCAGTATTTTGTTTGCAAATTAAAAAGCTTAGAACAATAAGCTGCTAAACACTAGACAGCTCCTGTAAGGTAAAATCATTTGATTTTCATGAGTTGTTCAAGTAAACAAGCTTGGAAATAAGTAACGACAATACAACATATTTGCGAATCTAACACTGGAATCTCAGTTACAAGTATTTCTACTTTAGTCTAAGTAATTTGTAATACTTATAACCATTGTTTTTGACAATATTTTTGCAATAGTATCTTGTCTTTTCTGTACATTTATTGTCCCTTAAATTATTTCTATAAGATACTTACAGCCTATTATCTAATGAACAGTAAAAACCTTTGAGTGTAGAAACTATGACCATCATACCCTTCTACAAGAGCTTATGGTTACCACTACTTTATTTGCAAGTCTAATTCTGTGTTCTATTAACTTTTAAAATTAATAGGATCGTTCCTATTCCCATTATCAGTTTTACCTCTGTAATTATCTTATTGTCCACTAGACATTTTGCATGAGCAGAAAGCCAAGTTGAGTATACTCCCAAGTATTATCAAAGTAATGTCGCATAAACTATGTGACAGAATTTTGTGATAATATTTTTACCTTTAGCTTTGTATTACTTCACAGTTTTGATGCTATTTGAGTTATCAGTTCAATTACATTTCGTAGATAAGCATAATTGATTTGTTTGATGAACATTCAATCTACCAAAAATGTGTTATTATAACGTATTTACATCTAGCCTTTAACTTCTTTTGCATTATTACAAGATACTATCTATAAGTTTTAGACTTGTAAAATTCCTAAGGCAAAAGGGTTTACTATGCCCCAAGCTATAGTTAATCTTTTCTACTAGAGACACTAAAGTCATGCTATAGTTAACATGCACTCATTTATAACTATACTAAGACTTAAACTTTAACCTACTCTATAAACTAAACATATATTACATGATTTATATCAAAACAATGTTTAGAATAGAGCTATGCCACTCCTTATATCGTTATGGTAATGTTTATTATGTGATAATATTATGTCGTTGGTAGTAAGGGTTTATGGTTAATCCAAATCGGGCTTATCTTTAAGATTTATATGTGACACAATGCTTGGTCAACATAATCCCTTCATGATGATAAATTTATGATTATGCTAATATAATACACGGTGCAATTGATTAGTGATTAGGTTACGACTTATTGGGTTGACATTATGGTTTAACCCATGCTGCAATGAACCAATAATTGGTATAATGCTTCCATGCAAGAACTATAGGACATGACCCTCGCTGCATGGATAAATTTGTGTCTATGTGGTTGAATTCTGTCCATGTCTGGAAAATATATAATCTACTAAAAACCTAACTCAAGGCATTCTTGTTATACAGTTCATGGTAGCTCTAGGGTTGATTGGTTTGTCTCCCATGGCAGCCGTCGTTCTCTTGGTTACTGTTGCCTTGTACCTTGACTCTGTGTTTCCTCCGTTCTCCAATGTGTGGTTTTAATTGATGGTTCTTTCTTTGCAAAATGTGGAGTTATCCTTCCTGCTACCTTCATCTCGCTACGTGTTAAACCTTCTTCCAAAGCCCATGTAGCTTGGTGATTGCTTCAGTTTTCCTTCTCGGCTCTTCGTAGCTCGCTACTGTGTGACATTTTGAGGGTTGTTGGGTTCACCACTGCACCGTCTATAGGTGACAGTGCTTGTGAAGCAGTTTTCCATACTCCCAGTGACAAATAATTTCAAAATGAAACTTTCTTTCATTAACTGCAAGTTTATATAGAATACTTTCAAGCTTTAACATGTAAGATAATTTACTGACAGGGGTTTATGCTTGCTGCATGTGCTCATTGAAGTGAAGCTTGTACAAGGGATAAGAATACAGCCCTTGCAACAGCCGTGGCTCATGGTTCAAACTCGGGTAAGCCCCGTGGTGTGAAAGATGGGTTCTCCCTTATTTAAAGTTAGGGTGGTCATTGGACTCGCCTAGGGTTTGAAAACCCTTTCTCATCTTGTCACGAGTCATGTTATGATTTTTACCATTTTACAGGTTGTTTGGAAGAATATTTAAATTCAAACCCTTGATAGGGTGGATGCAAATTGTATTGTGCATAGTAAAAAGTCGAAGCTTGGCTTCGCAGCTGGTTTAGGTTGTAAAATTTGTAAAGGTAGTTTCAGTGCAACTTGTTTTGGTTGTTAGGAGCTTATGCTATATTATGTATAATTTAGGGTTTTTACCCTTCCTGAATATTAATGAAGTTTAAACTCAGTTGAGTATTTTGTATGGGTTTTATTTATTAAATTTTGAAGGCTGATACTTACAGTCGTGATGTAAATCTTGGTTATTTGATTGAAGTCACAGGTTAGGGTTTGACCTGTAAAACCCTTGTTTCATTTATATTACTCTTATGATAATAATTACATTATTTCTCGATTTTAATCTATCTGTCATTAAAGGACTGTGAGTGGATTATTTGACTATTTAATGATGATTACATAATTGATATGAATTTAGTTATTATGTATGTACTTGTATTGTAATAGTTTATAAGGGTTTGAACCCTGACATTTAGATGTATACTGTTATTAATAGACTTTGTTTCTTTTGTAAATGCATTTACACCTGTTAATCAATAATGTAGTTTATCTTTGTTACATAACAATTTTAGTTAGCAGTTTTAAAAGAATTAACCCGTGTATGACCTAGGTTACTACAGTACTAAAAATATTTATAATTTATGCTTAGAACATGAGCTAGGGTTTACTCCCTTTTAACTTAAATAGGATATTGATTCCTATGTTATTATCTTGTAATTTTTATTACTGTCGTACAGTTTTTCTTCAATTTGTTTTTATAAATTATTAATCTATAAATGTCATTGTTTAAGGATAATAATAATATTATTTATATTTATAATACTATTATTTAAGTATAATATATATTTTTAAGTTCATGTTGGTTCTTATTTGTATAGTGATTACGACTGAAAGAAGTCTGTAATATTTGTGTTAGTTAATTCAATTGTATCTGTAGACTTACTTAGAGAACAAAAATAAAAGAACCTTCTTACCTATTAGTATTCTTTATAATTACACTATCTGCAAAAGTATAAGAATAGTTTATAATATTAACTTAAAACCCTATGTTACTATTGACCTTTAGCTATTAAAACTAAGAAAGGAATGCTGTAACCTTTATCATATTATTAACTATAGTTCAGATAGATGCAGGAAGATTAGTTGTCATTAAAAGAAAAAGATAAGCTATCAGTATTATTTTTATATCTTTTCTTAACATAAACTATTAACTTTCAACTGATAAAACTAATTATTCTATTTTCAATGTAAAAGTACAGTTTATGGAAATAGAAAATGTGTAGAAAATAATTTATAAAGTTAAACATACTAATGTCAACGAGTAATATGAGTATCGTTCTATACTAACATGCTATTTACATAATCTATTTCTAATAACATGTCTGTAAAACAAATTAATAAACTTTCTAGAAAACAACTATCTATTGAGAAGTAACATTTCATTACTCTGAAAACATAAATATTCGATTCATTCATATTCCTATCATACTTCATTTACTTAAACACACTACTTGTTCTAGAGTACGATCTGGATTAATCCAGATGGGAATAAACACAGCTAGAATTTATCTTCCATCACAGTACAGATTCAGTCTAGAATAACTAAGAGATTTCAGCACAACATAACATAACATCATTCATTAATTGCTCATACATAGAGATAAACTATAACACATAAATTAAAAGATAGTAAAACCTATCTTTAAAGTTGGATGACAACAGCAATGGGAGGTCATTCCTCCCTACCAACTCTTTGAGAGCACTCAAACATCGACTTCTCAAGACCCCCGAGCCTGTTCTGGTCTCCTTGGCTGGAACCATGGGGTCTTCACTTGTTGACTAATATCCTATCACGTTAGTTCATATTGTGGTTTTTAAAATTATCAAAAATTGAACCAATATATTGTAGGTATTGGGGGGATGAGGAGTTTAAGGTGGGGGTGGGTAGGGTGGTTTATAAGGATTGAGGTATAAAAAGGGGTGGGGAGGAGGCTTTAAGTATTGGGAGGGGGTTTCAAAAAAAAGAGTTTGGGTCAATATCTCTGGAAATTAAGGGTATTCTTTAATATCCCACGATCATACGTGCTATGTGAGAGGTTCACTAAGTGAAGCCCCCGTGGCTGGAACTAGGTGGAGCAATCAACAAAGTACCAGTCCTGAGAGTCAATAACAACTCTGCATACTGCAGTAAGATCTTCCAGGTGCAAAGCTGTACTAGATCAACTTTCCACAGTTTACCCCTCAAATACCTTCCTTCCAATTTCCCTTTCCCAATGAATTCCTTGAATTGCATTCACCTGAATGATTCTTCTCCTGGAATGAGCAGCCTCAACTCTCTACATTGGGCATTTTTTAATAAGATTGCCAAGGTATTTTTGGGTCAGTTGTCATTAATTGAGCCACCTGCTCTGATCCCACTTTCTTCGGGGATCATGACCCCAAATGTAGGGAAGTTGCCACCTACAACATAGTAATTGTTTGAGGATGATGCCACTTGTCTTTTTTCTCTCCACCTAGATCCTTCCACGAACTTGACCAGTAACACTCTTTTTAACAACTCTCCCAAAGTGTTGTCTCCACTTTTATTTATTTAAAATTAAATATTTAGAATTACATTCCACATCCTTGACTCTATTGAGTCATCAGTTTCCACTTAGCATTAAATTTAACATAATTTCTAGGAATAAAATCAAAATAAGATAACATTATTTTACAAAATTGGGGCACACTACTACATTTCGACCAAAAATCCGACGGCCGAATTGTCGGATTTTCAACACTTCCCTATCGCATGTACGACACTATGTTTTTTTTTAAGCGTCGGTTGGTTATCGTCGGTTATCCGACATTTTTTACAACCGTCGGTTAAGCAACACCTCAGTTAACCGTCGGTTAAATGTAACTCGTCAGTTATCCGACATATAATTCATATTAAATTTAAAAAAAATCACCTGCAAACCGTCGCTTTACCGACGGGGTTAAATTTAAGGCATCAGTTATCCGACATAAAATTTATATTAAATTTTAAAAAAACACCTGAAAAGCGTCGCCTTACCGACGGGGTTAAATTTAAGGCATCGGTTATCCGACATCTAAAGCATCGGTGAAGAGACGGATATCAGTGTTTTTTAAAAAAAATCACCTGAAAAGTGTTGGTTAAGAGACATCTAAAGCGTCGGTTATCCGATGGGGTTAAATTTAAGGCGTCGGTTATCCGACATCTAAAGCGTCGGTTCAGTGACGGGGTTAAACTTAAGGCAGTGGTTATCCGACATCTAATGCGTCGGTTAAGCGATGGATATCAGTGTTTAAAAAAAAAAATCACCTACAGGCCGTCGCTTAACCAATGGTTGTAAGTGTTTTTTTTTTTTTTAAATTACCATTCAAAAATGTTGCTATTGTCTCTTACATCATGTCTCTTTTTCTCAACCCCTGCTTCACCTACTTTATAGGTTGTGTTTTGGGAGTCTCTTCCGCAAGCATGAGTGTGCAAAGGAAACACCCAAATCCTCAAAGAAGAAGTGGACAGCATGCTGTCGTTGCCATAAGGAAGGACATAATATCAGTATTCAGAATAGCCGCATATATCATTTTTAATTATCTGCGGCTATTCCGAATACTGATATTATAAACATGCACCGCAGATATCATTTTTAATTATCTGCGGCTATTCCGAATACTGATATTATAAAGGAAGGACATCTTAACACAAGAGTAAGGAAACTTGAAGACATATTAACACAAGTTTAATAACCAAGAACTCTGGGGAAATTCCAGGGCATGAAATTCAATTTCAACAACAAAGAAGGCATTTCCATATCCCTTCTAATTCACCCGCTGTCCTTATGATGATTACCAATTGTTAATCAGAATGAATCATATTCATAAAACAAACTCTAAAAGAAACAAATAACAGCGGAACTGAATAATGTTGGCTCTACCTGAATTGAGTTTATTTACTATTTACTATCAATTACTGAACATTTATTCCCATATGAACAATACCCCCATAAAAATACATTCTGCAAACAACACAAATGTCCCCTCTAAAATTCTCCACCTATGGGCCAGGGCTAGTTTGCATTGCATTCAGTTACACAAATGTTAGCCTGGGATGTAATCAATGACATAAGTACATGTAGATATGCACTTGAGAGATATACACAGCTTCTATTGAGGGTACTCCTTTAATTTTAGTTATACTGTAACAGTTGAATTTGTCCTCAATAAATAACTCTCTTACAAGAAATTCAAAATAGCAACAATTTCTGTTCTTTCAAAAATGTAGCTACGAATTTTCAATAAATTAAAACAAATACAAGATGCTTACCAATGTAAATGTGGACCTGTAGCTAAACCTGTATCACCCACTATTCCCAATGGGTCTCTAGCTTGAACTACCATCCCATCTCTGTCCAGCAATTGGTGATTCAAACCCGCAAAACGTAAGAACCATAGCATTACTGGGTATTATGAAAAATGTAAATCACAGTATGTTTTTAAAGTTCATTTATCACTAAAAAATTCTATAATCCATAAATGAGATAATAACGCAATGCAATATGTTGTCAAATCTTAGTGCTACAAAGGAGCATTGTAATAAAAGACACATTTTTTTCTTTGGAAAAAAAAGTACTAGAAAGGAGCATAAAAACCTCCAGGTTGTGAAACTCGCTATTTATTGTTGTACACAGGGACTGCAAAACTCCCAACATGAAAGAACTCAAGTTTTGAAGGATAAATTTCCCTTATACAGAGCTCCATCTCTGGTGCATCTTTCCAACTTATGCAATAAACTAGTGCATCAGAAAGGTGATAAAATACATTGGTAGATATGGCATTGAAGATGCATTTGAGAATGTAGAAAATGGGTTTTCTTCCTGTTATTGAAAGCTTCAGCACCCTTATGAATGGTATTTGCAAGAAGGGTAGTTTGGAAGAGGCTACTAATATTTTTAAACTAATTCTAGAGAAAGGTTTAGTTCCTAATGTTCAGATTTACAGTAAGATGATAATTTCAAACTGTGAAAGGGGATGCATAAAGGGAGCCTTAAAACTGCATTATGAAATGCAAGATAAGGGGTTATTACCAGCGCTGGAAACTTATCGCTAGCTTATTTATAGACTTGCATTCATTAAAGAGATTGCATCATTTGTTCCAAAAGAAAAATCTAGTGAGTGTATCATGCGAATTGCAGAGCACACTTGAAAACAATCAAAGATTAGAACCTTATCCACGTGTACTTCATGCAAGTGTTATTTTTGCATTGAAGGGGAGTGGAATAGTTTTAAAAGCATCCTAGGTATTTGTTTTGGGAAAACAATTGACTCAGACATGCAATGAAGAAGTCCACCCTAGTGGATCTCATCTTACCTTGAATTGAATTTTGGAGTAACTTGCACATCAAGCAAGTTCCATTTTTTAGCAATTACTTAGGATGAGAGCACATGTCTAGGAGATCTCAGGATTTTTATCAAAAAAAGCCTTATCCATTCAGAGCTTCAGATTAGTGTACCTTGGATAGAATTTCAAAAGGAAACAATATACTTGGAGACTTCTAGAGTGTTTGAACCTAATCCAGTTACTCATTCATAAATCTATATTTAAGTAGGAGGAGAGTGCTCCACTTTGAGGTTATTTTGAGCAGGTTTCACACTTATTTTTGGCAAAAGGAGGCATCGACCATGGAGTTCTATTCATGATGCTTGCTTGCTTGTTTTTGGTATCCATCTACTCTCATTGGTGTGTTCAACTGCTTTTACTTCAATTTTCTGAGTTGTTTGACCTCAAGAATCACCTGCTCAATCAATTATTAACTATATCAACTCCATAACCCACAGAATTCAAGGCACTAGGGTCATAAATCATTTTTCAGAGTTATACTTCGTTGTTTTTAAGGTTCTTTACACACAGATCTGCACTTTTCTAGCAAAGATTTGAGGTCTTTTTCGGAGATTTGCATGGAAATCAAGGTTATTCGATATATATAAATGTACATCTGCATATTATTCACGAATGCTATCTTTCATGAAATCTCTTGTAACCCACAGAACTTTTCTCTCGGCTCTGTAACCATTCAGAAATTTTCTCTAGGTTCTTTTATTGCAGAATGAATTGATAGCCTCAAGGTGACTGCAAATAGAGAATTGAATTTGAAAAAAAGTCCATGTAACAATTCAGAAATTTTCTCCAGGATTTTTTTATTGCAGAATGAATAGATAGCCTCAAGGTGACTGTAATAGAGAATTGAATTTGAAAAAGAGTCCATGTAACAATTCAGAAATTTTCTCCAGGATTTTTTTATTGCAGAATGAATAGATAGCCTCAAGGTGACTGTAATAGAGAATTGAATTTGAAAAAGAGTCCATGTAACAATTCATAAATTTTCTCTAGGTTCTTTTATTGTAGAATGAATAGATAGCCTCAATAGCCTCAAGTGACTGTAATAGAGAAAAGAATTTGGAAAAAAAGTCCAGGTAAGCATTTTTCTTTTTTGTTCCAAATAATTTTATGTTTTCAATTGGTTTAATTAAAACTAAATAAGTGCCATTAACACAGTTGGTGGTATCCGAAGGGTTTAACTAAATTTAAGTTCTATGTGTTAATTTCTTTTGCTACACTCCTACACATTGGTAGGAGATGTTATCCATGACATAGGAATGGTAGTGAGTTTCACACATTGGTAGGGGATGTTATCCATGACATAGGAATGGTAGTGAGTTTCAAGGAAGAGAGATGAAATAAAATGATAGGGGTTCTTGTAGTGTATGCCAATGCAATAATGTTATGCAATAATGTTATGAGGGAATTCTTAATTGGACAAGTTTCATTAACAGGATTGGTGGTATTTGAAGGGTTTTTTGTGAAATGGATAGAAGTATCCTAGTAAAGTCATTTCACAAAAACTAGGAATTCCTAAGAACGGATCCTAGTAAAATAATTTTGCTTAAGTTTTATTTGGGGAACACTGAGGACTCATTGATGTTGAACCAATCCAATAAAAACAGAGTACTGTGCTATGCATCTATTTCTCTAATCATCCGATATCCTCAATTTAAAAATGACAAACAACTATGCACAAAATGTATTTATTACCTAGTACGAATGGGTAAAATTCTTCTCCAAAAACTGTATGCAGCAGAAGAATATCATGATAAAAATAAGTTGTGATAAGTCTATAAAAATAGTAAACTAACCTTTGTAGTGCATGTGGAATTGATATCCATGTAGATATGCTTCTCAGGGTCATCATACTGTAGATAGAGTAATTCTGCCATAATTAATTCTATCACAGCTGGTACAAGTGACATTCCCAAATAGACAATTCGACTTTTAAACAAATAGGATGCTAGATCTGGAGGCGGTTTCTCCCATGCAGTTCCTCTTTGAAAGGGAATAACCTTCAACAGTGAAAGTTTTATCAAAAAACATGCAATGTGCACAAGTAACAAGTTGCAACCCAAATACTGATAGATAAAGAACATAAGATCTAACATGACAAAGAACACAAGTTGCTTTATCAAGGCTTACGTACAAAGTCCAAACCTTTCTAAGAGTGGGTCCACCAATGACAATTTGCTCATCAATGTTGTACAATGGCTATACAATGTTTTTGAAGGTTGAAGCCACATGCCAGTCAATGCTTCACACATGCTGTGGGATATGTTTTTGTTGTGCAAATTGAGTAAAGTCCTTCAGATATCTTCCCTGCCTCTTCATGTCTCCAGAACTATAAAAACTTATCTCTGACAACATTCTCCACAGAGGTTCCAAAGTATGGACATCCATTGTGTTCCCTAACCATCATTCCGCTCTCCCATGGACAAATATCCACAGATCACACATGTTTTTGCTACTTCTATTTATCAGTGAGAATCTCCATTGGGTTTCAAGTCCATAATGTGAGGTTTTCTCATTTGTAAGGAATCAGAAAGTATAGGCAAAGTTTATACTAGAAGAACATTGTTACAACCCTAGTAATGTAAAAAAGGCCTGAATCCCTGATAGTTTATTGGGACTAAGGTTAACATTAAAATTAGAGTTATGGGTGTGGATTCACATTTGTTTTCTAGAGGCCAAACACATGTTTATACACATGTTATAGGTGCACATGGTTTAATTAGGTGATTTTTCACATGCAGTTTGCCATAGGATAACCATCACATCCCGCATTACAATCCATGAAACTGATCCCTTCATGCTGCTACAGACACCATGAAAAATACACTTAGCCAATCACAAAAGAAAATTGGACAAAAAAGCTGACATCGAAGATTAATGAGTCTCCATAAACATAAAATTGCATGGATGGAAAAAAGTCAAATGTCACAAGAGTTGACATTCTAGACATTTTTGCCCAAAAATGAAAATCATACATCACTGAATAACAACCTCAATAACCATAACATTCCACAAATAGATAAACAAATCAAATTTCAAAGGAGTTGACAATTCTGGACATTTTCACCCAAAAAGGAAAACTGGGCACGCTTGCCATTAAAGATGAACAACAGCCTCAATAACCATGAAACTGCATGGATGAAAATAAATTGAATGTAACAGGACCTGCCTATTCAAGAAATTTCCACCCTAGAAAAGAAAATTGGACACGACTGCCATCTTTGATGGCAGCAACCTCAATAATCATAAAACTACAATGATGTGGATAAGGTTCTGTAAGGATTGGTGGATAAGGTCCCCATTGTGGATTAAACTATGACGAAACAATGGCATATGTCACAAATTATAATGAATCTAAGATGTAAAGGAAACTCTGCTAATGGAAGTGCCAAGTGGATTCAAATGTATGGGTGGTATCTACGTAACAAGAGCATAAATAATGGTATGCCATGAACAACTAAGATTAAATCAGGTTATTGAGATCAATAGATCATGATTATTCACACTAGGAAAAGTGATCAAGCCCTAACATGAGGGGTCACCACATGAATGATTGAGATTAAATAAGAATATCAAGATCGACATATAATGACTGCTCATGCTGGGAAAATGAGCCCTCTCATGTTATGTTTTTGCTCACCACAGTTTCTTTTCTCGCATATTGATGTGTTATTGCTGATTATATGCTCCAGAAGGTGAGCCATCTGGCTGCTGCAAAGAACAAATTACTTGAGAGAAATTTTAGCATTCTGAAGTGCAAGAGACTCTTTTAGCATTCTGAGGTGCAAGAGACTCTGTGCAGCTATCTAGAGTTCTGGTTTTCAAGAGGACAAGTTTTCTGATCCTTACATACAGAACATTAATATAGGCCACAGCAGGTCAAGCTTGTTGCATGTCCAAAATTGGGCACTGGACAATTTCCAACATGCCACAAAATATTTGGTTTTCAAGGAAAAAGAATTGTATGTTTGATACTTCAGGTTTAGCATTTTCTAAGGTAAATATTTTGTCAGATTTGAGATTTCATAGTTTATTTTTTTCTTTGTTAATCATGTAAGAGTGTCTACATTCAAGTATATTGTCTTTTGGTAAAAACCCAATTCTCTGGTGAGATCCAAGTCTTGAAAATATACTAGGGTTCACAGGTGTTGCTGCCCTTGAATGGATTTTGTCCTGGAAGTGGCTTTGGGATCAAAGCAGGGCAAGGTGGGGGATTACACACATACATACAAAATGGGATCGATATTTTTAGTGTGTAAGAAGTATTTCTGTTACTTTGAAACTTAGCAAGCATAAAGGTAAGTGACATTTACTTTACATCCATTACTTATTGAGAGCAATATGTCAGACAGAAACAAGCAAGCAAATATATTGGCATTCCTTACCATAAACTGAAATGGGCACCAATCTTTACGTTCAGTGAATGATCATATATTCTCAAGCATTCACGCAATGCTGTAGAACTCATATCCATCTCTGAACTGGCATTTGTCAGCCAACCTTTAAAAACACCCTTGTCTAGAAGATAGAGAATTCTCTTCATGGTGATTTCACATTGATGCTCCATTGGATTATTGTAATCTGGAAGAACATATAATTTCCCACCAATTCTCTTCGGACAGAAGAGATCACTGCCAGACATCAAGTTGAATATCTAGTCCCGATCTTCAATATTGTGACCATCAATCAATTTTCTCATATCACCAATGTCAAAAGTCAGTTTCCCTAGACAGAAATGAAAAGGAAAGCATCATCAAAAGATCCAGACAACAGCTCAAAGTAATTTAGAGTTAATAAGTGGATATGATGGCTAATTTTATTAATATATTTTTCACATATTAGAAAAATGCCGATTCTGTGGGAGGATATTGTGTCTCTACTCAGAAAATATCAGAGGAAACCAAGAATAAAAAGATTTAGAGATTGGACAGGCATCGCAAAATGCATTTTGTAAACTTATTTTTATGTAAATACAATATAACTATTTGTAATAAACTAAAATTAGTTTGTAAGCATCTTTTGCAAGCATATTTAAAGATACACAGATTTACTGTTTATAAAGGGAAGAAGTATTTCGAAAAACACCGTTAGAGCATTTAAAGTATAAGATATTTACTGGAATGAAGATTTATGTCATCTCCCCTCTCCCAAGAAAACTATCTATAGAAGCAAGACCCTCTTTAGGGAGAATTGCATGGTGTATACATTCCCAGAGGAACTATTGGTGGAGGTGCATGTCTGGAAGTTATATGCATGGCGGAGAAAGGCAATAACTCCAAGGAAGAAGTTTCAGGAATGGTTCATTTGCACAATTGCACCTTAGTGGCAGATCATTTCAATATAAGAAAGTGATAATTATGTCACAGGGAAACTTTTTCAGGGGCATAATCCTTTCAATATTTACAAAATACGATATCTGTCATAGGGCAATTCTACATAGGAAAAAATCAAGGGAAATCCATATAGGGGTAGTTGTATTGTGCATACAACACGTTGCAAGAGGCACCATCAGTGGAAGGGTATGTGTGGATGCATGGCTCAGAAAGGAAACAACACCAATCTTTCCCTTACAGGAAGTATATTGCCATTTGCCATTTGTCATAAGGCCTGTATATTGATGCCCTTGGAACTTTGGTCTTTAGTTGCAAGCTTTAGCATAGATATGAAGCTTGTTTCCAAAACCTTGATATTAAATGCTTGAAAAACATAGAGAATTAATCTATGCATTGCAGCTTGCCTATGCATGTAATGTAATAAATAACCTTTGCACAAAACTCATATAAGCTAAGTCTGAAACCTTCCTAGAAGCTGGACAACAGCTTGAATATGATAGCTATCAAGTGAAAATTCTCTAATAGCTGATGGCTTCCTCAAGTTGGATCACTGTTGTTTCCAAACGCTGCTACAGGTCTGCTCAAGGATCCAAACAATCATTTTCAAGGCTTTTAAGACTGTTGTTCACCTCTAGATCAGAGAATATGGCTGCAGTATGATGGTTTAAATGCACCCAGAATTGAAGTTTAGGTTCTGATTCTCAGTGGCCAGTTGATGAGCCTCGGCCCTCTGGGTATCATTTTATAGGCCCTGGATAACGACCAGCATTCTAGGCAATTTC
>LPNX010849729.1:102952-114184 GCA_001517045.1 Pseudotsuga menziesii | reverse complement strand
TGTGTATAGACATAAAAACTAGATCTGGGACCTGGCTTGAGTCTGAACTTGTTTGGGAAAAGTTTGTGGATAATTGAGGAATAAAACCACATTATTAAGCTGTCTAGAGGTCTCCTGAGGACAAAAAAGACCTTGATCAGTAAGTCTGGGCCATTCTGAGGCAGTATTGGGAAATAATGTAGGTAAAATCATTGTCAAAGAAGCATTGTTGTGCAATGGAATTTCATCTCTGAGCATCGTTCAGCATCAGATCACCCTGATTCTCCATGCTGGGCTATGCCCAAACAATAAACAATGGGTCTGATGGTCAAAGGGCATGAAGAAAACCCTAGTATGAGCATGTTTTAGACCTAAGTCAACATCAAATAACAAATCTGGGTATCATTTTATAGGCCCTGCGTATTATAATTCATATTTCTTGGCAATCTGGGCGCATCCCAAATAATTCTGGCATATTCCAAGCAGATCTTGGCATTTTTCATCATGAAAGGAGGTGTAGTTATGTCTTATTCCAATTCCGAGAACCCATGCAACAGTAAATGACTTTATTGCCAAGCTTGAGCATGAGCAGCATTAAACAAACAGATTCTCCTTCCTCTCTAAATGTGGGCGGAACTATGTGCAAGGAAGTGATGAAAATGGAAGTCTGGGCAGATTTTCTCTTAAAACAGAAACCCTAAGAGGGAGGGAGGTCCACCTATCAATACCTATTGGCTGTTATGGAGTATATGAAGCTGCACACAGTGTAGAAAGAGGAGATTAGTGGTATCGAATCTATGTTTTAGGCCCTGCTATTGTCTATGTTGTAAATGACATCTCAAGTTAGGGTTCTCTTTTCTATCTTGGAACAGACTGTCACCTATTGTGAACATTTCCACCACATAATTCACCTTTGGAAGAACTGTAATGCAAATCTATGGTAGCAGTGGTTTCTTAGAGGCTGAATATTAAATAATTTTGATTAGGAAAGGCTGGTATGCTTTTAGTCCTTGTTGCAACATTTTTTCAGGGTGGCGTCTCACTTCTAACTTTCTAAGTAACTTGTGGAAGAGGCTGCAGAGCAGACTTCTAGGATGTTTTATGTTGAAATAATGTTCATATCATCTTTATGGGCAGCATTCAGTTTTCTATGACACCAAAAGATGACCACAACTTGATCTCAACCTAGCGCACTTTCTCTCTTGAGCATCAGTGAACATGCAGTACATCAGTGAACATGCAATCCTTTCTAACCTACATGCAACCAAAGATCAAGATAGGTTGAATCATGCCGCATGGTGGAACATGTATGAATCCTCAACAGTGAATATAGCCTACAATCTAAAATTGAAAATCAAGAACCAAGAGCGAGAAACCTGCAAATAAGGCAAATGAACCAGAAAAGACCTCCAACAGTCAAGATCTTGTTACCAAATCCACAAATGTGGAAAATGAACTCAAAGAAGCAATTAAGGAGCAAGGATGAACCTCCTCACCTCTCGTCCTCCGACCTACAAGTTTAGATGAGGTGGAATTTCATTAGAGTAGCTAGAATAGTGAGTATTTTTGTACAAGGGATACCGGTATATTTATGGAAAACTTATGTATTTTTACTCATACAAAAAATTTGTTATAAGAAAAAGGAAGAGTTTCATTATGGAACTGAAGAAATTGGAAGACTTGGAGAAGATGGAAAACAAGAAATTGGAAAAGGGAAAGAGGATGCTAGGAAGCAATTTTATTATCAAGGAAACAAAAAAACTGATACAAGGACTTAGACATACTGAAAATAAGATGGGATCATCAGCACCTAGGACAAAGGGGACTTCAAGAGAATGTTATCATCAGTATCAAAGTCACCATTTGCAATTTTGCACTAGTAGAAAAAGTTGTTCTAGACATCAATATTCCTCCAAATAAAGTCCAATAGATGCAAATATTGCAGCAACAAATGTTCCTTATCAAACTTGAGTAGGATAGTAAAAAATAGAGAGATGGTAGCCTAGGTTTCAATTGATGTCATATTTAGCCTCTTACCATAGTTTGTCATTTAGTGCTTTTGTTATTGGCATTAACAACAAAGAACGTGGTCAAAAATGTCATGAAGTGTTCTCTAAGGGGTCACAGCTAGTTGGCAAATAGTTTCCCACAACCATTGTGTACAAGTCACCTCAATGAGTATAAAAGGCCCTCATTTTTAAAATGAAGGTGTCATCAAGGAAATTGGGTGGCAAACCTCTATTATGTTGACCACCTTGTCTAAATGTGTAAACCATTGTTATTATTGATAAATTTGTACCATTCTTGACAGTCCCTTAAATCTTACTTCATGTGCTCCTCCATTTATTTCACATGTATAGACTGCGATGTTTACTCTTTTTCAATGTGATTTACCAGACAGGCAATTCTTTCTTTTGGAAACAACTATGTCAGGAAACTTTTCATGGGATTAACACTTATTCAATTTGAAAGAAGTTTCTATATTTAGATCAGATATGTCTATCGAGCTATCAGCCAGGATCACCATTTTTAGGAAAGATGTAGATATTCTTCAATTAAGAACCAAAGCCAATTGCTAGATCTCCTTACTTATGTAGACAGGGAGCTCTTGTCAGGCCTATTTTTGGCTCCTAGATGTAACAATTTTGATGTACATGTAACTTGAATTATAATGTAATATATGTGGTATTTTCAAAACACAAGAACACAGTCAGCTGTGTCATGTCTACTACAAAGAAATTCCACACAAAAAGCAAAAGAGTTATGGAATTTGAAGGCAGTCCTCCTTTCAAGTTTTATTTTCATACCTTCCAACTAGGTTGACGAACTTTGTCACCCATGAATATTTGACAGTATTGTCATGTTGGAGGCTATTTTTCAACAAGGTAGCAATGCTTATCAAGTCACTTTCCAAAATCTTCTGTTAAACATATGAAATGAAAAACCTGCATTCGAGGTGGAACCTCCTCATGTGAAGAAAGATTCCTTTATATTTTGTGATGAACAATACACATTTTAAACATCAATGCATGTATACAACTAACATTTTGGCCACATTGCATGGTAAAAATATGAATCTGTTAAAAATACACACCAATTTGGATACAAATAATCTTAACCTTAACCTTAACCTTAATCTTAATCTTAATATTAACTTAATCTTAACTGGATACAAATACCTTAGCTTGGCAAAGCTTGGTCAATGCCTCAACATGTAGAATTTGAAGATCTTCCAAACCAGAAATCTCCAGCCCATCAAGATTCTCACTCTGCAGTATAAAGAAAATGCATGTCTAGAGTTAGTTGGAAGAAAAAAACAACGTATCTGGTCATAAGAAAGAAACATTGTAATAATGCATGCATTTTACCTTATTTAGCTCCTCTCTGTTTCAAGAATAGTTTAATATTCTCTACTAAACAGGGCCAACCATGTGAAGGTGGAAGCTCATATGGCCCCTCCGCCCCCTCACATCACTCTCAATTCCCATACCCAATGCACGTGCTTGGAAATAAATGATATTTTGTGCAAACATCGTGAGTTTCTTGTATTAAAGGAATTACGTGCATTCGATCATTAATTAGTTTATAGCATTCATTAATTAACTCATTCATTCATTCATACATAGAAAAAATTAAATATTTGAAGACATTACTCCATAATATCAAAAATAATATCCAAGGACAATGCATAAAAAAAAATGTAATAGTGTACTTGTTACAATCACTACTTTTTTGGCACTTTTTTCTCTCCACATATTCTCTAAGTGTGACATCCTCTTCTACCAATTGTGTTTTGTTTCCTATGCCCTCTGTAGCTGTCTGTGATCGTGTTTGTCGACGGGTCGTGTGCTCACGACGTGTATGTGGCTGATGTAAGGTGCCGGGATGTATTGGAAAAATGAAGAAATATTAATTACTTGACGTGTTTTTATTATTATAATTGTAAGTCCTTCATTAAGAAAAAAACATTAGAGCGGTGCTTTGTACATGACAACTCATGGGTGACATGAATTTCATGCATTTGATCTTCTGATGCTGCCTCAAGTTGCACATGAAGACCCTCTGCATTAAAACATCAACACTTACAACAATATAGTATTTGCAATTTAATATTTGAGACTTTAATCCATACTAGTTTTTTTTTAACACAAGAATATTTATTACCTATATTTCGATCAACATGAACTCCAATATCTCTTTCTCCTCCATCCTCCGCATTTTTTCTACTTTCGTTGTGCGGATTAACACAAAGAGACTCAATATTTTATGTACTAGTTTATTAATGAATATAAAACACAATGAATCAATCTTAAATAGAATTTGTTTATTGTAGTTACCTGTTCGCAGGATGGATCACTGGAATACTTTGCTTGGCTACCACAGCTACTTCTTCGATGTTCAACAACACCTAAAAACCCGCGTTGGTAGCCGATCCTCATGTCTTCCTCCGTTGGAAAATCATGGAATATTTGAGCCTGTAATTTTCAATTAGATCATCATTGTTGTTGTTATATCATCATGAAATTTTTTTAAATGCAATCTATAATTTCTATACAATAAAATAATTATTGATCATACTTACGATTCGTGCTTGTAGGTTGGAATATCCACTAGGGCCAAGCTTGTGCTGCCCATGTTTTTCTATTCTTGCTCGGGTGGCCTTTGACGTATCTGGTAGCCTATAAAAGTAATTTTAAATACTTTAAACATTGCAAAAAATTGGAAAATAAAGTGTAATAAACATATAATTGCATTGCCGAAAGTATTGCATACCTTCTAGCTGACTCGGGTACTGGCTTGCCCGCTATTTTCGCAACTTTCTCCCTTGCATCATCTAGCAAGCCTTTCCACTCCCTTGTTGGAATCATCGGAGGGCACTCATACTTTGGATTAATTGCTAAGTTGTTCCGATATCCCTCCCGTACATAATGTAAATGTTGGCCAGCTTTTTCGAGAACCTTTTTTTGGTTGAAGGTTTCAACACCAAAAAACCCAACCAAGCGAGCAATAAGCTCATCTTTCAAAACTTTACTCTGCCAGTTCCACCATGTGCGGATAGTGGGCCCAAACAGCTCTAAATACCAATCATTAAGATGTTTATAAAAGACATCATTTCCCACAAAAATGAGTATCTGTTAATTAGTGTAAAAAGAATGATGCATAATTACATTCCAATAAAATTATAATATATAGTTAAAACATTTTGTCAATAGTACCTTGAATCTTCTCCATCTTGTAGGGAATGAGATCTTCATCCACCAAAAAAGTAGTCTCAAATGTTCCCGTGCTAGTGACACGGAAATATCCAGGAAATGCTAGGACAGCAGCATCAAAGTCATGCTCTTCTCCATGTACCGGCCCCTGATCCTCGCCAGCACTCGCATGCCCCTGATCCTCATCGACACTCTCATGTTCTATCTGGGATGTCTCATTTTGTGTTTCCGACTGGCCAGATGGAAACGATACATATTCAGTGGCGAAGGGGGTGTCATGCTCAATGGTATCAGTATGCCTCTCACCAAGGAAAAAATATTCATGTAGAAACAAATAATATTTTAGTTACTCATATACGAATAGGAAAAAAATTTGCATTTGGAATAGACTTATAATTAAAGAGTTTGCAGCTTACATCCAAACGCTTTACTTTAAGAAACACATGATCTATCTTTGCTTGAGTCTCATCCTGCGTCATTTGTGGATCCGATATAAGCAGATTGACGACCTCCTGATTTAATTTTGTTTTATCTTTTTGAACTGCATCCCGGATATTCTTTGAATTCTAAAGGTCAACATCGTCAATAATGTGCCCCAAATCCATATCCTTCGGATCCGTCTATAGATAAGTATCATCTGACATAAAAATAGAAAACATTAATATCAATTTGAAATCATTAATATAATTAGATAACATAAATATGTATAAATACAGTTTCTGAAATTCACAACGTGCTATATACCTGCTCATGACCCGATGAGCGTGGCGTGTAGGGGGGTGTCGGCCTCCCAGGCTCCATTGGGGACTTGCCCCGATCAGCTGACTACAACAAAGTAATTAAAAACATTAATTTAGAACTGAAACCAATACACGGGGAAAATCTTATTTAAAAACATATTTAAATATTGACCACGTTGATATCATAATTAAACAAATGTACTTTCTAAAGAAGCAGGTAAGTAAAAATGTGGTATATATACCTATTGCCTGTAGGGGGGTGTCGGCCTCCCAGGATCCATTGGGGACTTGCCCCGATCAGCTGACTGCAACAAAGTAATTAAAAACATTAATTTCGAATTGAAACCAATACACGGGGAAAATATTATTTAAAAACATATTTAAATATTGACCACGTTAATATCATAATTAAACAAATGTACTTTCTAAAGAAGGAAGTAAGTAAAAATGTGGTATATATACCTGTCACCTGTAGGGGGGTGTCGGCCTCTCAGGCTCCATTAGGGACTTTCCCCAATCAGTTGATAGCAACAAAAAGTAATTAAAAACATTAATTTCTTACAGAAAGGAAAGCCAATCAATTAGCTAAAGGTTATCTGTCAGGCTATGCCATAGTGGTTAGAGCAGTGCATTGCCATGCAAACAGCTTAAGCTCAATCCTCAGCGAGTGTAAAACCCGTGCATGTGTGAAGGGAGTTGTTTGACCTCCAGGACTTGGTTTCCCTCCATCATCAAAGGGACTTGGTTTCCATACTTGATCATACTTCTAGCACTCTGGAGTCTGTATTCTAAATGAATAATTAAGCTACTAATTTTATCTGTTTTTTCCTAATTTATCCTATCAATTGGTTTTACTAGTTCTGAATAATCTATAACAAGGATTATAGGGTTCGTAGAAGCTGATTATACTTCATATGGACAACCTGAATCTAATTAAAGTATCTTGTTTTGTAGTTAGCATTGCAGGTTCTCATTGTTGCTTGTCTACGTTCAGTTTGTGTTTTTGTCCCACTTTTTATGTTTCAACTATATCGATTCTTAAATATTTGTTATGGAGAGCCATCATCCAAAGGAAGCAAGCCTTGGTGCAATGCAATAGTACCTTATCTATATGGCTTTATTCAAAGTCATTACTGGTAGGTTGGTTCTTGTATGGTCAAATTCTAGCTAAGTCAACTGATTGGAATATTGCCATAATTATCCAATTCACAAATTGCTTTGTTTTCTTTTGCCACAGGGAAGTTGGCTTCTTACGATATTTCCAGTTGAAACAATTACCGAATTTTCTTCTTGCATTACCTCTGTTGTTTCTTGGAATGTGCTCAATCATTTCATATGCAAAGAAAAATTATCATTCTCTTGTGTCATTGGGATTTCAAGTTTCTTATGTGGAGAAGGAGGCAGCTGCCTTGTTTTACTTTGTACAAAGGAGGAAACTATTCAACAAGACTGCTGTGAGCTAAGGGAAGAGCTCTCAAATCCATCTACATCCTCATCAACGTCCAAATGTAAGAGATTTCTCATTGTTTCATTGTGTCTATAGAATTAAATTAGAGAAGGTTATTTTAGAATTAGGCCTCAATTTGAGAAAAAAGTGGTGGCTTCATTACTTATCTTTTGTTAGAAGGGTTTGCCAACTTCTATGTTGCTTGTATTTGGGAAAAAGATTGTACTGTTTATTGATGATCTATAAAACATGGAGTAATAATATTATCCATAAAGCTTTATTGGATAAAGTGCGATGTACAAGAAGCTCATTGTGTTGTACAGACTAGTCTTGGTGCTTTGGCTATAGAATCCAGTGTTAGATCATGGTGTAAGGTTTCGTAAGGAAAGCGATAAGGTTTGGATTAGCTTCCTACAGAGTTAAGAGCACTTTATCAATGTTTGAGAAAATTATTCTTAGTCCACAATAACCATAGAGGTACTGATATAGATTAAATAAAAGAACAATGCACATAGATGGAAAAAGCTGAGCATTGAGCAGAACAAAGTTATCATGCCAGACAGATGAAGGAGTAGAAACTCCTGTAGCTGGTGAGTTGCCTCAGATTTAGTAGTTTAAATAAAAGAATGGTAAATCACATAGCAGAGTGGGGAGAGGCACCCAAACCAAATGCAGAGGAGAAGTCACAGCTTGATACACACTGCAAAGAACACAGACAGAGCTACCATAGATGAAATGTTGGCCAGATAAATCAGAAATGAAGGGCACACATTTGTGTAAAATATAGAAGATATGTCCCTGAAGAAAGTGGAGGAGCATTAATTTTTAGAAATATCATACATACAGAACGTGAGAATATTCAAAACATGCATTCTGACAGTGAATCCAGATGCCCCATATTGAAATATATTGTGTTGTTTGTGAAAAACGAGGAGACCCATCCTAGGGCAGACATGTCCCTCAAACAGTACACCACCAAATGGGGTTTGGGGTTTCTGAGAATATTTTAGAGAAGCATAAGTATACGCATACAAGAGATATGCCCTATTTTTTCTAGAAAGGTAAGACAAGGATGTGGTGTTCAATCCAAAACAGTGGTATTTATTAGATCTTTGGAATATTATTATTTCTAAAAAAGATTATTATACTGAATTGTTTCTACAGTGTAGTAGAGAAAACCTAGAATGCCTTGAAAACTTAAAAGTTTTCAGAAACAGTCTTGGAAGTAATTGATTGTCTGAAGATTGTATTTTTCAGTCATATAAAATGGGTAGAGAAACATGAAAAAAATCACAAACTCCAGCAAAAACTCGCAGATTCAATGGCTTCAAACTTACCCCAAATCCTCCGCCTCCACCAGCGATTCCACGACTTGTAGCTGCTCTTCTTCTTGCCTGCACGCTCTTGGGAACCTATTTCTAACCAAACCTGTACCCACACCCAAGAAAATATCGTTGCAGAGGACAAAGGGCTAAGATAAATATCGTTGTATCGTCTCCTCTATGGCCCTTCTCCTCTACTACCCCTCTCCTCTATGACCCCTCTGCTCTACATAGTCAGGCTTCAACCCCTTGCTCCAACTTCGGGCTTTGAGCGTGCAGGTGATCAAAAATTGCAAACTGTGCGAGTGCCGGAGGGAATGAAGAATGAATTTCACATAGAGGTGGTCCTAAGGCCCAAATAATATTTACTCAAGAGCAATGAAGTACCGAATCACCCGTCGGTTATATGCAACAAGACTATATTAAAATTCCAAAACAGTTCATATAGGCGAGATTGCAACATAATCATACATCTCAATAAATATATGCCGTACGGCACACAAAACAAAGCTTACTGTTCCATAATCATAAATCAATTAGCACCTAGACAAAATGAGACCATCAATTAGCACCTAGACTATTTTGGTGCTAGGGAAAATAATATATGGTACAAAGTTATATCTATACTAAGTTTTTATAATATTATAATGTTAATGCATTGACGTTAATTTGAAAATACCTTGAGTTAATGTGTACAACACAAAAATCCTTGAGTGAAAAAAAACCACTTTCACCATTATAATTCTAATTTAGGACCCCATTCTTCTTCAAATAGAGGATGCTAGATCAATTCATGTTAGTAAACTATTGCAATAAAAGTACTATCTGAGGTGATATATCCTTAGGGATCAATATTACATTGTATATAAGCTAAGTTATGCTCTCAATCCCAAATTAGTTACTACACATTTAGTATTAGGGTACACATATGACCCTAATATGAACCAAATATATGATACTAAGCCCCATATTAGACAAATAAGGTGATAGGAAACATATTGTCATCATCCTAATCATCATCAATCTTGACTTAGTGAACAATGAAGGGAATTTGACACTTTACAAAATGATAAGCAAAACTTTCTAAAATTGTATAAATATGCCACCATAATTGTATTGATAAAGGAATTTAGACTAGAGACCTTGTAGCAAATGTATTATAATGAGACCACGATAACATATTTAGTGGATATACATGGCGATGTCAATGATGAGGATGAGGATGATGGCAATGGTGATGATGAGGATGAGGATGATGGCGATGTCAATTATGATGATGAGGATGAGGATGATGGCGATGTCAATGATGAGGATGAGGATGATGGCAATGATGATGATGAGGATGAGGATGAGGATGATGGCGATGTCAATGATGATGATGAGGAATATGATGGCAATGATGATGGTGATGATGATGCTATTGATGATGGCGATGATGATGATGATGATGATTCTTGCCATGATGACGATGCCGATGAAGATGATGATGATTATGATGAGGATGAAGATGTCAATGTCGATGATTATGATGATGGTGATGATGGTGATGGTGATGGTTATGACGATGGAGACTTCCACTGTTTTTTCCATTTATTTAACAGTACTTGTAGAAATTGTAGAGAGATTAGGATTTATTAAATGATAATTAAATGAGCTTCTCTTTGTTTCGAGAATATTTTAATATTCTCTACTCAACAGGGACAACCACATGAAGGTGGAAGCTCATCTTCCCCCCCACCCATCACAATATATCACTTGGAATGATGTTCAATGCACTTCATGATCGTCTTCATCTGTATCCAAGTCTGCATCTGCATCATCTGATCCGGATTCAACATTATAAGGATTAAAGGCTATATCATCATCGTCATCGTTGTTAGTTTCAATAAAGTGATAATCGTCAATATCATCTTCATCATGAACATTGTCGCTAACATCATCTACTTCAACTAACTCTTCAACATCTTCCTGTGTAACATTATGATCATCAACATCCAACTCATGTTGATCCTCTACATGATCACCTTCTTCTTCCACACCATATTCAGCTTCCTCTACAATATTATACTTTACCGACCTTCCTCTTGGATCATGTCTAATAACAAATGACCAACCCTGTCTACCAGGAACTTCTGAGTAAAATACATGTTCACATTGACTTGGAAGAACATAGGGCTCTGACGTTCGTGACTCAAGCGACCTTGTATTGACCATGGTAAATCCATTAGCATGTTCAATAAAAATTCTATCAGGATCAAATCGATTCAATCGTAGCTTGTACCATTTCACAACAAAAAGAATTATTTTGAATGATTTAAAGTCACAGTCAATGATATCTTCCAAATATCCATAATATTGATTTTCTGACAATTTTGGATGTCTGTCGCTTCTAGATGAAACATTAGTGACCTCAAATACTGCACTTATCCTAGAATCACATGTTTTCTTTGTTTCATCCAACTTTTTAATGTGATAATGATGACCGTTGCACCACATAGCCTTGTGGTGTTTTACCTGCAATTGATAGTAGG
>LPNX010849729.1:61235-101442 GCA_001517045.1 Pseudotsuga menziesii | reverse complement strand
AAATTGTGCTATGTTTTTGCACCTAAATAGTCGTTGCAAGCGTGGAATAATGGGAATATAACGAAGAACCTTACGAGACACCTTTTTGGTTACTTGATCTATTTGGTATCTACTGCTATGACATATAGGGAATTCTGTTGCAAACTCATACTGATTATAATATAAAATATGATCATTAGGACATGCATCAATTGCTTGATAGTCCATTCCAACATAGTTCATGATATTTTTTAAATCTCGGTATGTGCGAGGTAATTTATTTGATGGCGGTAACAAATATTCACCTATCAAACTGTTACAACAAATTTAAAAAAATGGTTAATATAAATATTTGAAGAGCATAATATTAACGACAACAAATACATCCTTATTATTTTTATGATGAAGTACGTATACCAATACAAATATTATAGCAACATAAATCAAATCATATATATGCGATCAATGAAACATATAATCACATACATAAATTAACACCAGCATGATGGTTGTGTTTGAAAAACCATGCTTAACCTTCAAGTTCATTATCAGCAACATAGCAGAGAGAACACTTATACGGGAGCCTTCAAAAATAGGTTCGTCTGCCTTCTCAAGTGTAGGTAAATCATGAAGATCTTCAAAGTCATCAATTGGTGATGCATGAGGTTGATCATCGTCCATTCTAACATTAAATGCATCATTTATTAATGCATTTGCACCATCATCCTCAATTATGTTATCGTCATGATCGTCGTCTAATTCCATGTCATCATTAACTTGATTATGATCAGTATTCGCAGGACCCGCATATTGACGTTCCTCCTGCGCTAGTTGTTCCGTAATTACCACATTCTCCATGTTTGGAACAGCCCTAGGAGGCCCTTGCTTTATAATTACAATTAAAACATCAAACAAAGAACGTTAGTCATGTCAATTAAGTAACAAAAATAAAAATGATACAATATACAATTACAAAAACTCTCAATATAAAGACCACATGATATATAATCATGAATTATATTGACTTACCAATGGATGATATTCATGCCCCCCCTCAACATGTCCATGTTCTCTACAATGTTTTTTAGCTGTTGTGATCAGTAACCTTCTCTTATTAAAGCCCCTACATCGACTGCAAGGACAATAACATTTTCCATCACCCCTTCTTTCCACTCCATCCCACAACCTAGCAAGCAATTGTCGATTTTGTTCTGCCGGATCTTGATGACCTGTAACATTATTGTTACGTGACATTTTCTTACTCAAACCCTAAGAAAAAAGTACGAGCAAACCCAAGTATATGATGAGTCTTCTTTTCCACAAGGGTTAGAATGAAATCCAAAGAGCAAGACCAAAATCCAAGACCAAGTGGGAAGATCCCCACAAAAGAGAAAGACCAAAATCCAAGACCAAGTGGGAAGATCCCCACAAAAGCACAAGGCCAAAAAAAAACCCTTAGGAATTTCGTATTTCTTGTCCAAGAGATAAGTGTGAGACTGAGTGTGTGAGATAATGAACCTAGGCGTACATCTATTTATATGAGTGTGTGTAGGAAAATGAACCGACGTGTCGGATATGCGACGACGCTTTCCATTTTAAATAATTGACCAATTAAGTGTATTTATTTAAATGATTGACCAATTTATGCGCCGTCGCTTAAGCGACGCTTATGATGCTAGCCGTTGCTTAAGCGACGCTTATGAGCCTAGCCATCACTTAAGTGACGCTTATAACCACAATTTAAAAAAAAAATTATCTTTGTGATTTTTGGTACAGTTAAAAGAAAAAATCCACGCGCCGTCGGATTTTTCCGTCGGATTTTGGATCGAAATGTAGTAGTGGCATGTGACACCTCGCCAAGCATGAGCAGACAAGATACTAACTGAGGCTCTTTCATCAACAATACAATGAGCAATCATGTATTGTTCAACTTTGACCTTTATCTGGAAAGGTGCATCATAAGGAAGATGTGGCTCAACTAGGCAATCCCAATCAAAGAAAGTAATCCGAGAGCTTGGCGGGGGTTGATCTAAAGCAAGTTTAGTGCCCCCTTGTTCAGTAAGTTTTGAAATAGTAGTGAATAAAATGTGACTAGCAAACACTTCACTCTCCAAAGGAGCAGTGGGATTGATTGACAATGGAATTGATTCAACCGCTTGATGAAAGTCACTCTCCGAAGGGAGAGTGGGATTAACCAAACATGACATTGGTTCAATCACATCAAGATCACTCTTCGAAAGAAGAGTGGGATTGACCAAAGCTGATATTGGTTTGACCACTTGATCAACCAAAGGTTGAGTAGGTTGTTGAGAAACTATAGGTTTTCTAGGAGAAGGAAATTCTTGAGTCTCGGACCACACTCTTTGCACCTTTGCGATAGAAGTGCACTGGTGAGTAAGATGATCTCCCTTGCATAGCTTACAAGGGAACTTAAGTTTGCACTTCAAATGAATAATTTTCTCAACGGTGTCAACATGACTAGAATTGGCTCACTGTTTGCTCTTAGAATGACCTATAGAGGCCGAGAGTTTCCCCCCATCATGAACTACAGAGGCTGGGTGACTGCGTCCAACCTGACTAAGAGAGGTTCATTGTTGAGAGACTTCAGGATGTTCAAAAACGGGATGACCTTGGAGCCAAAATATTCACGCCTCCATAATGGAAGGAAATTTATAAGTAAGGTGGTCTCCCTCACAAAGCTTACAAGGAAAATTGAGCTTGTGTTTTGAATGGGTAGTGTTTTCAATAGTGTCAGCATGACTCCCAGTGGATGATGGATTGTCTTCAGCATGAACCACAAAGGCTGAGAGGATGCCCCCAGCATGACTTGCAGAGGCTAAAAGACTAGATCTAACATGACCTGTATAGGTTGGATGGGCAGCACCAGCATGAACAATAGAGGATGAAAGACTAGGATCAACATGCTTCATAGCAGTTGAGTGTGTGCCCCCAGCATGAACTTTAGAGGATGGGTGGATGGATCCATCATGACTTGCAGAGGTTAGATGGGGAAGTTCAACTTGACATATAGAGGTTGAACAGGTGCCCTCAGCATGAACTTCAGAGGCTAGGTGATTGGATCCGATGTGACCTGGAAAGGTTGGAAGGATCCCACCAGCATGATCAATAGATTCTAGATGGTGAAGATCAACTTGACTTGCAAAGGTTGAGTGCTTAGATCGAACATGACCTGTAGAGGTTGGATAGGTTCCCTCAGCATGAACTACAGATATTGGGTGGTGAGGTTCAACTTGACCTAGAAATGTTGAATGGGTGCCCCATTGCTTATGCTCCTTCTTCCTATTCCTCCTTATTTTACTCCTTTTAGACTGTCGGTTACTAGTATCAGTACTTTCACCACATGAGGTAGAAGGAGGAGGAGAATCAACTACAGGTGAAGGGGGAGTAGTGTTTTGATGCCCTTGATATAAGGATCTTACATGAGAAGCACCAGGAGCATTCATGATAGTTGGACTGGAAAACAACCACATCGGTATCCCTAGGGCGAATCTAGGTAGATTTAGGGTGTCCATCGCTAGTACAAAATGAGGAATTAGCTACTAGGTGACAAAAAATTCTAGTCACCACAGGTTTTCCAAGTGATTTACTACTAAATATGAGCGATTTTGATTGACTCAACTATAAACGACTAAAATTAACAACTAATTTAGTCACAAGTTAACAAATATGACTAGATAATAAGTGACTGAGTTAAAAATGACTAAAATAAATGACTAATTTAGTCACGACATAAAAAATGACTAGCTAGAAGAATATGGATTAGTCATTTATGTTAGTCATTTTTAATTTTGTCAAGGAAAATTGCAAATTTGGCAATGAAGTGTAATTTTTGTAAGTTGTCTACCTTCTATTAGTAATATTAGTTCCATGCACGTCGATCTTCAGAGATCCAACAAAGCAATTGCATGAACTTTTAGCCTTATGGGGGCTTTTATGGTTCGCAAAAAAAAAAATTCTCTAGCTTTCTATTTTTGGCGAATGAAAGGTCATGATAATTGATTGGGCCAGAGGTCTCACCAAGTTACAGTCACTGAGTTATATATGATTGTTGGTTGAAAAGGATTGGGATCCTAAAGAATTGTTTTCTTTCTTTATCCTTCAGGCACCTGTACAAGGAGTTCAATTCTGACACGGACCTACTGTGTTGAATACTTAGGCTAACAGGACTAGATTTACAAGTAATTTGTCTGAATCTAAGAAGATTCTTGAAGACACATCTAAGAAGAGTAAATGGAATTGGAATACAGGCAATTCTAAACATGGTGATGAGATTGGTGTCGGTGGACAGAAATTGAAACTGACAAATATTGGTATTGAGCTTCATGTTGGGTCTCCACTGCCTTCAGAATGACATCAATGTTTAGACCTTCTAGTTTGTTCTGTGTTTTTCTTGATTATCTATTGTGTTTTTTTTCTATTCATGTTTTTTTTCTTTGTTGTGGATGTGGTGGAGATGAAATGGCTAGATCATAATTCCCTTACAGTAACAGAGGAATGCTACACCTGCAGATGCACTATAATAGGCCATAAGGATCAAATCTGTTATTGGATATCCTATGATTTTCACAAGTTACAGCCCTGAAAATAGGTCAGACCTTCCCAGGTTCATAATAATATTGCTATGTTTACAGATAAAACTCAGGAACTAGCAATTCAAGGGTTGGTAGACCAAAAATGTTGTGTATAGGATTTCAGACTAAAGGTTATAATATCTAAGAATTTCCTCGCTTCAAGGTTCAAGGGAGGGACCTAGACTCTTTACTTTCCCTACGGGACCCCTTCCAGAAATAGTTACGAGAGGAGTTGTGCAAGTCTTTACCTGCTATTACACCTCTTCTTTTGTAGTAAAGTATAATGCTTTCCCAAATACTAAAACTGCGTAATCTGCTTAATATTGTTATATTTGTAAGATTCATGAGAAGCCCCCAGGAGTTGTAAGACTCATTGATTAACTTTGGGGATTACAACAATCTCATATGGAAATAAGCCTTCCATTACTTGAAGAATCCAACCTTTTAATAGACTAATTCAAAATATATACAAAAGGAGAAGGAAACTAAATATAGAATTAGAAAGTTAATTCCTAAATTTATGCTAACAATCTGACAGCTTCACAAGATATCCTAAATGAATTCAATTTCATTCTCTCCTATTTCTAACCTAACTCTTCCATTGACAGCAACGCTAACTCGATTCTTTCCAGAACTAGTTCACTAAATTGATTACCACTAACCTAAACATATGGAGAATATTCAATTAAGGGAAACCCATTCCCTTTTGTAAAATTTAGAATCTTAATTTTCGAATGGCCACGTTGCAATTTAAGAGTGATTCCCCTGCATCATTTATCCTTAGTAAAAGATCTAGAGTAACCTTGGTAAGCAACATTACAACTTTGGGAGAAGAGAGGTCTGTAGTGCTTTGGAGCATATAAACCCAATTGTCAAAGAAAGAGCTAGTACTAATTTGCCAGGTGTGAGAGGTGTGAGTACCTCCTAAATGAATACTAATTTACCATATGTGAGAGGAAGTGATGTTTTAATTTTGGTAAAAAATTAATGATGTATTTTCTATGTTTAGCTATTTCTATAAGTCGCTGTTAATTTTTTCTTAATTTTTCTAGAATTTGAACTTTAATAAAATTGGTTTCTAAACCCAAATTTTAATTGCAAGTAATATGGATATGGTGGGTGTATATTGCATAATGTCAGAGGGTGTCGTTTATGATTTGTGTTATATCCAGAAACCTATATCCATTTTTCAACAGTGCTCACAACTGTTTGTCGATCCCAAGAGTTGATACACTCGATGTTTGTACTTCATGTATAAGTCGATGTGATCAGGTGGTGATGCTGTTAATCAATCCAAGTATGTGTAAAGATCAGTCGATTCCAATTCTCATTATGCTACTCCATGTAGTCAATCATAGAGTTGATATAGGAGTCGATGCCTTCTTATGAAAGGAAATATTCGTTAGAACCTCTTTCAATCCAAGTGGATCTCAATCGGGGAATCAAGGAGGGGTTAATTTTAAAATGCTGATAAAAAAAATATGAGAAAATAACACAACTACACAAATATGGTTTTCTGATTAATCCTACCACGAATCTCTTTCCCCTTGTGGGTCACTCGGGAAATCGTGGGGTAAGTATTATGATTACTTTTGAAAATAAGATATGGAATATGGAATTAAAAACAAGATCAAATATACTACCCTATCAATCATATAAATTCTAGTAAAAGGAAATAAGCAGAAAGGACGAAAAAGGCACCGACGCGAATCCCCCCAGGGGGGATGGGGAATGGACTCGAAAGAGCCTATTCGAAGGATGATTTTATTACAGAGGTTACAATATCAAAGTACTGATAAAACACATCTTTCTTGGTCCTTATACAGGCTGAAACCAAGATATTACAGTTTATGCAAAACAATTACAAATTATGTGACAAAAGAGAGCCCCCTGGGGGGATTTGAGCGCTCCAAAATCCACTTTGGACAGAAGATTATTTTATTCTCTGTAATACCTGATAAATGAAAGTGAGTGAATGAGAATAACAAATTCCCAAAATCACTTTAAGAGTGACTTTGGGTCAGCCTACTTTATCTCAAAAAATTAATGAAATTAAACTAGTTAAACCGACGAAAAGGGGACCAAGGAAAGAAAGATTTCCTTGGAATATTGGCCTGCTATTTGTGCAGCCAATTAACAGCACTGATATTGCAGAATATTGAAATTATTGAACAGCAAATGAAACTACCTTAACAGCAAGCTATGAATTTTTCAATAAACTACTTGCGAAACTAAGGCAATTTTAGCTAGATCTCTTGAATTTGAACTTTATGTGCACAATGAAACTAAGATCTAGAAAATTGAAGGGATATTGATAATTAGATCTATGTATGATTTTCTTTATGATATAGATCAGATTTAAAAAGAAACCTTAAATGGGGAACTTTCCTTTATACATATTATTTATACTAGTAACTTTCTTTACCATTTTTTATTGTTCGACCTCTTTTCTTATATATTACTTTCTTTGAGAAGGAGATAACCAGTTATTTAATATAGGTCCCATTTTTCCTTGTTTCCTAGTTTTGCTTTCAAATGACATTCCTTTATGGGTAGATTCAGAAGGTAGTGTAGCCAAGAGCCAATTGGTTCACGGTAGAAAGGAATTTATGCTGCGAGGAATAGCCAGTCTCTTTACCAAGATGGTGCTAGTAGATTGATTTCTCGGAGTGAACCATTAAACTAGAAGAATTGGGGAGTACAACTGAAGGCCGGGGAGTACAGATGTTGAGGGAACTCATTGGGGCAGTGCGGTACAATATTACATGGAAGGAGTGAAAGAAACCTCCAATTAAATAGAATTAGAATATAGATTTGATATGTGTGGCTTACACCCAAGTAGGAATGGGATAGTATATTATAATAATTGGCTGGGCAGTCTACCCCATACCAATTGGCTTTACCCAGTATACCATACTACTAGAAGAGTAACCATTACAACAAGCCTACCATACACAGGATTACTACCTGCCCCATAGTCTTTACCTAGTCCCACATCCCACCTCTCTACTAGACATTACTACTTACCTGATTCATTGTTCGTTTAACCTAGTCCACACAGTAAAACAAAAAGTATAAAAAAACAATTTTTTTATATAATAAAATAATTAAAAAAAAATCTATATAACTTATATAAACAAATAAAAAAATAAAACAAACCAAACCACTATAAACATAATTTATGAAAAAAAATAATAATAAAAAAATATACATATATATATACCTAAAAAACGGAAAAAAAAACCATTATCCAAATTAAATAATAAAAATAAAAAATATATATATGAAAACACACAAAATTTTTATTTTGATGGTAGGTCGAATGGTCTTGACCCAACATCTATAGTAGAAATGTCATTTCGATTTTCCTTACCATCCTTCAATTACGACAATTTAGATTGCTGCTCAACCTGCTACTTCTTGTCAAATAGCCTAACCGTTCGCGCCAAACATTAGAGGGTTTGGTGGGTTTTGGATATGGATATTGGTCATACCCGTTGAGGAGTTTGGGATCGATATTAACCACGGTTGATTTCGCAATTTCTTTATTTAATTGCCATAGCTGCCATGGATAAAGCAACATTAGAGAGAACCTGGAGACTTTTGAAGAGGCGGGCCATGAATTCTGCACCTCTGGCGTAAACACCACCTTCTTTGCTTACAAAATCCCTTGTAAGTACTGTGAATTGATAAATTTTTAGTGAAAGTTGGATAAAAACCCTATCCGGCCACTCACCAAAGAGTTTCCATCCATCATGATTTTGGAGAATTAAATTTTTAGTGAGTAAACACAAATTCCTACTACCTCCTGGGGATGGTGTATTATAAAATGTTAACGCAAATAGAATAGCTCTTGTCAACGTCGAACTGGTAAAACACATAGAATCATCACCTTCCTATTCAAATGGAATCAATAAAAGGTAACGTAGAATAATTTGGCTTGGTGCTATTACGTATGCAGCTGCTTAGGCAGCTCCTTATTCAATTGATATTGGTTCCATGCTTCAACTGATGATTCAAATAATTCATTTGAACTGGTTAGATGAGGATGCTGGGAATAAAGCTCCTTCAACTGGTGTTAATGGGGACCCTGAGATAATTAAATTTTTAGTGAGTAAATTTTAGGAGTAAAATATTTTTAGTGAGTAAATTTTTAGTACTGTAAAATTTCGCAAAACATCTTTGCCTCTTGTCTCTAGTGGAAGGTAAAGGGTTTGGATAGTCTACAACCTAAAAAAAGGGTGAATACTACTGTGACTTTGCACGGGTTGTAAGGAGAAAGTATAGGTTTCCCCCAAGCTCGTCAAAGTAAATATACTAGCGAGTCACTCTCCTCCTGGAATCTCAATATTAAAGGGATGGGTAGGCTTAATGGAGGGAACGACAAGGCAAAGCTCTCCTCAATGAGTAGGTCCCTAAAAGAGTCTGAGCATACTTAATGTAGGAGCGAATTCTAGCGGATAAAAACTTCTTTCTGGCCTAACTAGAGTTTTGAGTCCCTTAAGTGTGCCATTAACAAATAGTAGACCATCATTTGTCATGGAATTGTTTTTTCCCCATTACAGTCTTAAGTGCTGGTCATGGCTGCGTCAATCAAGATTCAGCATTTGAATTGATTCAATGCAAAAATCTACCTCTGGAGTGACTCCCACTCCAAATTCTCAGGGTTTCTATGCAGATCTGACGTGGGGAGTCACTTTGTATCTGTTATCCAAAATTTTGTTTTGTACAAAATATTAAAATAACCCTTTGACGAAGAGGGGAATAAACCCTTGGCTCTTGAACAGGGACCTTCCTAGAGCAATTAGACCCCCTATATTCAAACACCTTTTGTTTCTCCAAGGGACCCTCTCTATAGTCCACTAGTTGAACATCCTCTGCTTCTATCCCTAGGGTTTCTGTAGATGACATTTTTCATCACCATATATAGACATCTCGAATTCTAGTGCCATTAAGTTAGCAAACTCAGGACTTAACTTATCATCATTACAACAAAAAATGATATCGTCTACACAGACAATGCTAACTAGAATCCCACTCTTCTCTATTTTATAAAAGTTATTTCTATTTGCAATGCATCTTTTGAAACCTTGTTGAAAGAGATACTCATCTATGAGTTCATACCAAGCCCTTGGGGCTTGTTTTAACCCATAAAGATCATTTTTTAGACTCCAAACATTGTCCTCCTTTCCATGCAACTTGAAACCATCAGGTTGTTTAGTGCATACTTCTTCATGTAAATCTCTTTTCAAGAAAGTGGATTTCACATCCATCTAATAATATACCTTGAATTTTTTTAAGCATGAGTAAGAAAATAACATATATTGTTGTTCCATCCCATTGTTGCATCCAAACGTGCCTTCACATGTGACCCATCCTAGACCTGCCAAAGCAGGTAAGTGCCAATGATTGGAAAGGCCTATGCTCAAGGATTTCCAATTATTTGAAGCATGTTTGTGAATCTCCACAGAGTTGTGGATCCAATCTAGGAATTTTAGGTTCCAAGTAGTTCTGAACCTAAACTCTCTTCCATAGACCCTCCATGGACATCAAGTTCTAAATTTGTTTAGCAGTCAGTGCATGTGACCAAAAGTGAATAACTGCTTCTGATCCCAACCACCCTCATTATTTGGTTTTGAGATCAGTTTCCATCTTGCTAATGGATACTAAAATTGTCATATTTTCCTCTCCAAAGAAAATCAGAACAAATCTTTCTAATGTTTTCCAAACCAGCTTGAAGAATGTGGGCTAGGAAGAACAAACACACTGGGATTACTTCTAAAACAGATTTGACAAGTATCAACTTTCATCCCCTGGACAAACATCTATGAAACCATAAGTGGATTCTTCTTTCTATTTTGTTTTCCAACCATCCCTAATCTTTTATTCCATAACCGTATGTTGCCACGAAACGTGGGTACGGGCATGGGTACTGGTACAGGTACAGAACTCTTTGAAACAGGGTACTTCGGTACGTCGGGGGTACTATATATATATATTATATAATATATATATAATTATTAATAATATACATATAATATATATTAAAAATAAAATTGAAACATGTCACAGTCACATGACTCACATGATACATCATGATCCAATGATCCATACATGCACATTGCATATTCACTTTCAGATTTCATCATTGATTCATTGAACGATGAAAATTCACAATTCACATAGAAAATTCAAAACATTCAAACATATATTAAAATAAGTTATAATATATTAATGACAAATGTATGTCCATGACTCCTTGAGTCCTTTCAACATTGTCAAACTACATTCAAAATTTGCCTAATGGCATTTTTCAGTCATGAAATAGAAAGATCAAAATAGTGAAATTGAACAATGAACAAAATAGTAAATTTGGCTTCTTCAAGCCATGTCATCAACAACTATATGACTAGTCTACAATAATTTTGTAGTATGATTAGGAGGTAAAACAATTGCACTAAAAGAATGCTACGACAGTCCTCTCTATGTTGAATCATTTATAGCTACTTCATTTCTAAAACAATCTTCAAAAAACTTAAAATAGCTATCATATTTTGTTATTCAAAGTAATTTAATATGCTCTATCGCAAAACTTCTGATTTATTGTAAAATTCCATCTCTGAAAATTTGAAGGAACATAGTCATTTTCACAATAGAAAATGTACTATTAATGACCAGAAGCATTAAGTCAATTTGTATATACAGCACCCACGTCAATATTGTTAATGCCCGCTCACAGTATATAGTCATGGGTATTCATGTGGAGAAGAAGTTCAAGATTTTGCTGGTGTAGATGAAATGATTCATGGGAAGAGTGTAACCAGTATTTTCTAGGCTGCCATAAATTGAAATATCAATGTGGTAAAATATTCACTCTTATATTGTGCTTACATACTTCCATTGGGCGCATTGGGAAGAATAAAGCTACTACAGGATTTGTTATACCAGAGTCTAGTTCTTCATCCATTGATTGTCAGTCCCAACACATTCTAAGGCTGCTATAGTACTTTCATAACTCTGTATTGTGAGTCAAATAAATCTCATTTCCAGATCTGAATATTTAAGTAAAAGATGAAGTTTTCCCAATAGTCATCTACAGCACATTTCAGATCTCAGCTATTATAATATTTTCTCACTTCTATCACATTGTATGGCCACATTACTTGGGTATCTCAACGTTCATTTCCAGATCTGTCAACGGGCTGCTACAGGCATGTAAAAAGCACCTTCTTACAATGTTTTTGGGTGTCTTTTTATTAGCCATTTAAATCATTGTTAATGTTATTTCCTTGCTATAATTTATGAGCATATTATGTGAAGAATTTCCATTAAAATCTATGTTCAAGCAAGGATACATTATTCAAACAAAAATTCAAATCAAAACAGCACTGAGGCATTATCCGTGTTGAGTTAAAAAGCTCCTACAAGGCTACAACCTTTCCATGTAAATCTTGGGGTTGAAAAGTCCCACCAATCCTATCATAGCTCCTACATATTTGTTTGAAGAAGGATAAATCGCTAGAACTAGACTTCAACTATGGGAAGAAATTGTATTAGTTTGGTTTAGTTTTATATATTGGCCGTACCATAGCCATACCCAAAATCGAGGTACGCCGTACCATTTTCACCAAACATACCCAATTATTTTTTATGAAGTACCTAGTACGACAACCCTATTCATGGTACATGAGGGTACATCTGGGTACGTACCATTGCCTTACCCAAGTACCCGGTACGTGTACCGGACCCCTGGGTACAGGTACCCATGAAACATAGCCATAACCATTTGGTTTTAATATAAATCTATGTATTTTAGACCTTCCTGTAGGATCCACAGATTTGAATTGGAATAGATGGATCAACCTTTTAGACATGTCCTCACTGATGCAGCTAAAACTATTAGAATATTTCTCCAGGTTGATCTCGTACTTGATGTTGTGCAGTAAAGATGTAAAATTTCGGAAAACATATTTTCCTCTTCAAGTGTGCCATTAACAAATAGTATACCATCATTTGTCATGGAATTGTTATTTCCCAATTATAGTCTTCATTGCTGATCATGGCTGCGTCAATCAAGATTCAGCATTTGAATTGATTCAATGCAAAAATCTACCTCTCGAGTGACTCCCACTCCAAAATTCTTAGGGTTTCTATGCAGATCTAACGTGGGGAGTCATGGTGTATCTGTTATCCAAAATTTTTTTTTGTGAAAAATATTAAAATAACCCTCTGACGAAGAGGGGAATAAACCCTTGGCTCATGAACAAGGACCTTCCTAGAGCAATTAGACCCCCTATATTCAAACACCTTTTGTTTCTCCAAGGGACCCTCGCTATAGTCCACTAGTTGAACATCCTCTGCTTCTATCCCTAGGGTTTCTGTAGATGACATTTTTCATCACCATATATATATATACCATCCTCTTCTTCTATCCCTAGGGTTTCTGTAGATGACAATTTTCATCACCATATATATATATATCATCCTCTGCTTCTATCCCTAGGGTTTATGTAGATGAAATTTTTCACCACCATATATAGACATCTCGAATTCTAGTGCCATTAAGTTAGCAAACTCGTGACTTAACTTATCATCATTACAACAAAAAACGATATCGTCTACACAGACAATGGTAACTAGAATCCCACTCTTCTCTGTTTTCAAAAAGATATTTCTATTTGCAATGCATCTTTTGAAACCTTGTTGAAAAAGATACTCGTCTAAGAGTTCATACCAAGCCCTTGGGGCTTGTTTTAACCCATAAAGATCATTTTTTAGACTCCAAACATTGTCCTCCTTTCCATGCAACTTGAAACCATCAGGTTGTTTAGTGCCTACTTCTTCATGTAAATCTCTTTTCACGAAAGTGGATTTCACATCCATATAATAATATACCTCGAAATTTTTGAAGCATGAGTAAGAAAAGAACATATATTGTTGTTCCATCCCATTGTTGCATCCAAACGTTCCTTCACATATGACCCATACTAGACTTGCCAAAGCAGGTGAGTGCCAATGATTGGAAAGGCCTGTGCTCAAGGCTTTCCAATTATTTGAAGCATGTTTGTGAATCTCCACAAAGTTGTGGATCCAATATAGGAATTTTAGGTTCCAAGTACTTCTGAACCTAAATTCTCTGCCATAGACCCTCCTTGGACATCAAGCTCTAAATGTTTTTAGTTGTCAGTGCATGTGACCAAAAGTGAATAACTGCTTTTGATCCCAACCACCCGCATTCTCTGGTTTTGAGATCAGTTGCAATCTTGCTAATGGAAACTAATATTGTCATATTTTCCTCTCCAAAGAAAATCAGAACAAATCTTTCTAATGTTTTCCAAACCAGCTTGAAGAATGTGGGCTAGGAAGAACGAACACACTGGGATTACTTCTAAAATAGATTTGACAAGTATCAATTTTCATCCCCTAGACAACCATCTATGAAACCATAAGTGGATTCTTCTTTCTATTTTGTTTTCCAACCATCCCTAATCTTTTATGCCATAACCCTATGTTTCCAGGAAACGTGGGTACGCGGACGGGTACTGGTATGGGTACGGGTACAGGTACGACACTTTTTGAAATAGGGTACTTTCGTACGTCAGGGGTACTATATATATATAAATATATATATTATATAATATATATATATATATATATATATAATTATTAATAATATATATATAATATATATTAAAAACAAAATTGAAACATGTCACAGTCACATGACTCACATGATACATCATGATCCAATGATCCATACATGCACATTGCATATTCACTTTCAGATTTCGTCATTGATTCATTGAACAATGAAAATTCACAATTCACATTGAAAATTCAAAACATTCAAACATAAATTAAAATAAGTTATAATATATTAATGACAAATGTATGTCCATGACTCCTTCAGTCCTTTCAACATTGTCAAACTACATTCAAAATTTTCCTAATGGCATTTTTCAGTCATGAAATAGAAAGATCAAAATAGTGAAACTAAACAATGAACATAATAGTAAATTTGGCTTCTTCAAGCCATGTCATCAACAACTATATGACTAGTCTACAATAATTTTGTAGTATGATTAGGAGGTAAAACAATTGCACTAAAAGAATGGTACGTCAGTCCTCTCTATGTTGAATCATTTGTAGCTACTTCATTTCTAAAAGAATCTTCAAAAAACTTAAAATAGCTATCATATTTTGTTATTCAAAGTAATTAAATATGCTCTATGGCAAAACTTCTGATTTATTGTAAAATTCCATCTCTAAAAATCTGAAGGAACATAGTCCTTTTCACAATAGAAAATGTACTATTAATCACGAGAAGCATTAAGTCAATTTGTATATACAGCATCCACGTCAATATTGTTAATGCCCGCTCATAGTATATAGTCATGGGTCTTCATGTGGAGAAGAAGTTCAAGATTTTGCTGCTATAGATGAAATGATTCATGGGAAGAGTGTAAACAGTAGTTTCTAGGCTGCCATAAATTGAAATATCAATGCGGTAAAATCTTCACTCTTATGTTGTGCTTACATACTTCCATTGGGCGCATTGGGAAGAATAAAGATACTACAAGATTTGTTATACCAGAGTCTACTTCTTCATCCATTGATTGTCAGTCCCAGTACATTCTAAGGCTGCTATAGTACTTTCATAACTCTGTATTGTGAGTCAAATAACTCTCATTTCCAGATCTAAATATTTAAGTAAAAGATGAAGTTTTCCCAATAGTCATCTACAACACATTTCAAATCTCAGCCATTATAAGATGTTCTCACTGCTATCACATTGTATGGCCACATTACTTGGGTATCTCAACATTCATTTCCAGATCTGTCAACGGGCTGCTACAGGCATGTAAAAAGCACCTTCTTACAATGTTTTTGGGTGTTTGTTTATTAGCCGTTTAAATCATTGTTAATGTTATTTCCTTGCTATAATTTATGAGCATGTTATGTGAATAATTGCCATTAAAATCTATGTTCAAGCAGTGATACATTATTCAAACAAAAATTAAAATCAAAACAGCAGTGAGGCATTATCCATGTTGAGTTAAAAAGCACCTACAAGGCTACAACCTTTCCATGTAAATCTTGGGGCTGAAAATTCCCACCAATCCTATCATAGCTCCTACATATTTGTTTGAAGAAGGATAAATCGCTAGAACTAGACTTCAACTGTGGGAACAAATTGTATTAGTTTGGTTTAGTTTTATATACTGGCTGTACAATAGCTGTACCCAAAATCGAGGTACACCGTACCATTTTCACCAAACGTACCCAATTTTGTTTTTATCAAGTACCCGGTACGGCAACACTGTTCATGGTACGTGAGGGTATGTCTGGGTACGTACCATTGCTGTACCCAAGTACCCAGTACTGGTATGTGTACCTGACCCCTGGGTACGAGTACCCATGCAACACAGCCATAACCATTTGGTTTTAATATAAATCTATGTATTTTAGACCTTCCTGCAGGATCCACAGATCTGAATTGGAATAGATGGATCAACCTTTTAGACATGCCCTCACTGATGAAGCTAAAAGTAATAGAATATTTCTCCAGGTTGATCTCGTACTTGATGCTGTGCAGTAAAGATGTAAAATTTCGTAAAACATCTTTTCCTCTTCAAGTGTGCCATTAACAAATAGTTGACCATCATTTTTCATGGAATTGTTATTTCCCCATTACAGTATTCAGTGCTGATCATGGTTGCGTCAATCAGGATTCAGCATTTGAATTGATTCAATGCAAAAATCTACCTCTGGAGTGACTCCCACTCCAAAATTATCATGGTTTCTATGCAGATCTGACGTGGGGATTCACTTTGTATCTGTTATCCCTTTGGCATGCTCCACAACTTCTTGAATGTGAAGTATTCCAGGCTCCCTATCCAGCCCCTCACCAAAGAGTTTGTCTGCAGTTGTGGTCAATTTCCCTACATATGTGTAGTTAAGATATTTTTGCGAACTGCAAAGATATAGCTTTGACATGTTCTACAAGTGTTAGGTGAGAGATGTCATTGATGTTTTTATCATTGGTCATCCAATTGATGACTAAAGAATCCCTGAATACCTGAAGATCTGTAATTTTCAGATGATGGGCTAGTCTAAACAGAGCTCGGGGTGCAAGAAGCTCAGCTCAGTTTTTAGTACCCTGACCTGCATTAGAAATTAAATGAATAAAGTGTTGTTTCTGCAGGAAGAGGATGCCTCCAATATGACTAATTAAGAAATGTCCTCCATAGCACGTCCAATCTGGAATCTGGATGGCAACATGAGGGAGAAGATGTGTATACAGGATGAAGTAAGGAAGGACCTGGACAAGAACGTCAAAACAAACCAAAGAAGGCAAAGCCAAGAATCACCGTGAAGGAATCCAACCCTATGGATGAAAAATATGCCATGCAGCGAGTCTATGGAGGATATGGAAGGCAACAATATAATTGTTTAGCTGTAGTCATCCTTAATGCCTATACTGTTATGTTTTTTTGTGTCTTGCTCAAAGGAGAGTTTGTAAGCATCTACAGTGCTATAGGAATTGTGAAAGATGAAAAGAAAGTAATAGTTATACTGAGAAAAAGAGAGCCAAAGGCTCTCTGGGATCTACCCAAAAAAATTGGTTTTTGAAAAACTGCTTGACCTCTGTAATAGCCTACTGATTCAGCCGTTTAATACAAATACTCTTAGTTTTTGTTTAAAAAAAAAAAAGAAACAGTGCGACAATGAGTAGTACAGGACAGACCTTTAATTTTGATAGGTGATTTCATTCAATTAATTTTGAATGCTAACATAAATGAAAACCGCAACAGTGACAGTTAGGGGCATTTCTTCAATACCACAAAAATGTCCTTCGCTGATCCAAGTCCTTTAACATCAAAACTTCAAAAGCCACAAAGATGTCTTCATTCGTGCTGAACTTAATTCATTTTGTAATGTTCAATTCATTGTTAATGTTGAACATACATACATAGATATATATATGCAAATACCAGGATGGCTCTCTGCATAACAACAAGACCTTTGCAGTTGATGTTTACTAGTCTTTTTATGGTCTTATAAATTTTTCCTATAATTTGAAAGTCTGTAGGTGGGTTATAAAATGTTTTTAATAAATATGTTCTATATACAGCTCACAGTGACTATTTTTATAGATACTTTGGGAGGGAAGTCGTTTTAGAAAAGTGCTTTTTTGGATCTAGTTTTTGTCCTGGGTTTATAACAGGAAATGAGGATTGTATTTTCATTTCAGCTATGAAATAAAAACATGTTTTTTCCTGAGGAAAAAATTACACACACACATTTTATTTTTATTTTTCAGTGGAAATCAATGTTGACATAATTCTTTCTTAATATTTTTTATTAATGTTTGATGGTTGTGTCAAAGGAAGATTGCTTCCATGATTCCCACGTCTCAATAACAATTTTCAAAGAAAAACCCCATTCCCCTCTAGTAACCATTGAAGAAGAATGTAGTAAGCAACAAATTTTGTATCAATTGGTTTAAGCAACTTCATTTTAAATAACTTATGGTAGATGACCTGTGGATAGTAGTGGATACATTTTCAATTAGCTTGGCAGTCTAATAAGGATTGTCAATGTCTATTAGTGCATTATCCAAATAAGGCATCATGCATTGTCCATGAACTATGTATATGTTATTTTCCAACCATCAACCCTTTTTATTTGCAAATGAGGGTTGCATCTAATGATAATTTAGGCAACATTAGAAGCCCTCGCATGTTTGATCCTTCATGAATATTGTTTTCTTCTCTTGACCAAAACATTCAATTGCTCTTAAGAAATAGGGACCACTACCAGAAATGGAAGAGACAATGATGCATAGAACTGTGATTCCTATAGTGGGATTCACAATTTTAGTACAGAACTGTGATTCCTGTTGGATATTTTCAACAATTGGTACTGCTGGCTACTTGCAGCTGCATAGTCATATAGTATAAAGCTAGAACATGTCACTGGTGTGAGTTTTTTCAAAAAAATTCATCTTGAAAGTTCATGTATCTGTATCGTGCATCTCTTGGAAAATCACTGACTATGCTATTTCACAGGCAACTTATCAACGAGGGAAAAGGAGTTGAGGACACTTACTGGGAGCTTGTAATAAAAGATATCCAAGATGCATGTGAATTACTTGAACCCATTTATAATGCAACTAGAGGAGCAGATGGTTGTGTTTCTGTTCAAGTCTCCCCCAGACTTGTGCTTGATACATAAGGGACTGTTAAAGCTGCTAAGTGGCTGCAGAAAACAATCAATCGCTGCAATGTCTACATTAGGATTCCAACAACTGTAGAATGTATTCCATCTATAAAGAAAGTTGTTTCACTTGGTATCAGTGTGACTGTTACTGTAAGTCTATTATTTTCTCTGAATTTTTCTTCTTAAATAAACACAGGCATTGTTTTCAATTGCCAATTATTGCTTCATTTGTCCAAATCTTGGAGCCCAACATGGTATGGTAGAAATTGTATTTGCTTCAAATTTAAGCTGAAACATTCGCAAACTAGGAGGAGATTTTTGTGTCTTGGTTGCACATTTTAGATACTAAAGGAACATCACACTATAAATGGTGTTCAAGATGTAGTTTGTACTATTAAGGCACTGGATAATGAGAAATCTAGTTGTCATGCATGACATTTTTAGGAGTTATAGCTTCCCCCAGTATGGCCATTTACTGTGTGAGATGGCTTTCAATCTTTTCTTTTTAAGACCACACTGACTTCATATTCTCTACCAAATATGGAATGTGGATATCCAGATCAAAGAAGAAGGAAAAATCACAGGATGACTTCCTAGAAAAATGATCTCTCTTGTACAATGGGGCTTCTAAATATACTGTTGGGAATTTGGGAGGAGGAACTATTTATAGGACCAATTATTCTATAATAACCTATTCTCTATCCCTTGGAAAAACATCAAATAACTTTGCTGAATTTAGTGCACTACTCTGAGGTTTCAAGTTGTGTCTAGATAGAAAGAGAGAAACTAGGAATCTAAGAAGAGTTCCTCCCAGTAACTAACTTGTTAAAGAGAAATTGGTTCAGTTTCCATATGGGGACAAAGGGTCTAAAATCTGATAGTAACAAAGTCATCCTGTACTCTTTCAAAATGACTATCAGAGCCTTTCCTCCTAGAGCAGGATAAGAACAATTTACTCACTGACAAATTTCTAGAAGAAAGCCACCGATGATTGGTGATGGCCTGTGATGTTCTTTGTTCTCAGGATATTATGTTGGAATACTAAACACTACCAGAAAAATGAGGGTCACTCTGTCTCTTTTTAGTAACTTTTAAGAGGAGATAGGATTAAAGGGGGTCTCTCCTTATCAAACAGTAGAAATAATTCAAATCTAGGAGAAAGTAAACAAGCAGAAGAAGCTAGCAATCAGGGAGGATGGTAAACAAGAGATGGGACACTAGTTGTGGGATTCTACAAGAATGTGTCTTCATCTGGATTGGTTAGTTGTCTTTGTGTGCAGATGTGAAGGATTGCATCTTTATATTAAGTTTAAATGATGATATCACGATAATCAAGGTCATGATATTCATTTATGCTTTGCATTGGCAAAGCATTGAAATTTTGTATTTAATAAAAAACAAATCACTACGTTTATTTGCTTAGTGTACTAGCACAGCCACTTAACTTGTGGCTGGTGAACAAAAATAGATCACAAGTTAAGTGTCATGAATAAGCTATCGGTTACTTGTTTTTTCTTTCTTCTAGTTAAATGAGTTGTCTGTTAGAAACAGCCCATTATCCACGCATTAGCTAAGAGTGCATCAGCTACCAGTTAGCTATCTCTGGAAAAGAACTTTTGTGCTTAAGCAAGACCATAAGCTCAGTGTTGTAGGTATTCTTAGGTTTAAATCTAGGCTCCAATACATTCCTAGGGTTTGACAGTTAAAACCTATTTTTGTCCTTCCTAGAATGTGCTTTTAGATTCTAGGTATTGGCTACATTTGTTATTCTATTAAACGAGCATTTAACACATGTCCTTGTAAGTATTCTTCTATTGGATTTTTTTCCTTTAGAAGACTAATATCATGCCAAATTCTAAATTGGATATCAATCTTGCAATGGATATGTTACAAAGTGCATTGTGGTTGTAGGATTTCTCTGAACTAAAATGTCAGTGTTGCTGACTATGAAAAATTTAAACTTGCACTGCTATTAAGCTGAAGTACGTGCTCTGTTTGTTTGTCATAATTTTCTGACATGTAGAAATTTGGAGAACTGCTTTGTAACAATTGATAGAATGGTCGTTGACGTATTATAATTTGTGATTTTAATTGTGAATGCTACAAGATTCAAGAATTATCAAATTTTATTCTGAATCAACTTTATATCCTGAATACAAGTCAGAGATACATTTTGATTTCATCATTTTTATGTGAGTTTTGAATTTTCCTATCTGCTTTTACATTTTAATGGCCATGCATGAATTGATCTTGTGCTGCAGACATGTTTAAGTTTAACTATCTAAATCTTAAAAAATTTCAAGCATGTTTGCATAATTGGTTTCATATTTCATTACAGTACAATAAGAGTTTGCTTTGACAGTGCCCTAGTTTTACTCAGATAATTGAAATTTTATGCTTATCTGATAATGTCTATAAAATCTGTTGACCCCTTAAGCACAAGAGAATGCAAATATGCACTATGAAAATGCCTAAAGTCAGTGATTCTAATGATGTGTCTAGAGGGATTTTGGAGAAGTTCCCAAAGTGCTTGAATGCTGTTCCTCCTAGAGTTCTCAGTGGTTCATTATCAGGTGTTACTGCTGAGACATATAATGCTGATACACAGTTGTGGAGAAAGCACATGAAAGGCTACAAAAGAATGAATAAATATATCGGGGAGAGTAGATATCGCAATTTTATGGACATGGATGCAGGTCTTGGTGGCTTTGCAGCAGCACTTACATCCAACAAAGTTTGGGTTATGAATGTTGTCCCAACCATTGAAAAAAAGAATACACTTGGTGTGATATATGAAAGAGGCCTTATTGGAATTTATTATGACTGGTATGGTTACCCTTCATTTCTCTTTTAATTTTTACAAGGTTTTAATTTCTGTTATAGAAATATAATCTATAGTTCGAGGACCACAATTCACAACAATATGCATGCCTAGGTAGAAGACTAGGTTTCCACTCTCATCCCATTTTGGGAAAAGGATTATAGGAACAAACTGCATCTAATATGTAATATAACATGTAAAAACTTTGGTTTTTGTATCCTTATACCTTTTTAGTGGCCCTAGTGAAGCACAGTAGATTGACATACAAGATGCTCACCCAATTGAAATCATGCCATGTGTCTACTACACGATGCACCAATAGATTCCATTCTATTTTAAAATGAGAGGATCCCTCCTTTCCATATAACATAAAAATCATGGTTTTCATAAACCGATATGGGTATCTCAAGTATTGTGTAGAATACATTCAATTATTCTTTTCTAAGAAGGCCTTATATTCAGTCCACCAATCTTTCAATTTTTTTACTAGATTGAATTCCTTGGCAATGTACTCATCCAAAAATGTTTTGTTCAATAGCATTTGAATTTTCTTCAGCTTGAACATTATTTTGAATGAATATGGTTGTAAATAAGCTATGGAAACCCTACCTTCACTTATGACTGATCTCATTCCAAGATTAATGTGTCTGAATATCGATTTGACAACATTGTTATATGGTAATATTATTGGTTTGGCGGCAATCAAGTAAAGGATGTGCTTTCTGATATTTAAAAAAACCTCTAACTCATCATGGTCCTTATGGAAGTCTTCATTGACGAACATTATATACATTTATTTGGGCACTCAAGGTCATCTTGGAATCCAATTAAATGATTTGTATCCGTGAGCAACATTGGATCTGCATCTTTCCGAGGGTTGGGACTTTATTCAACTTCCCATTTTAAGGTAGCTTCCCTATTCCTTGTGCTTTTGACATTTTAAATAATAAATATCCTACAATAAAAAATGAAAATACAAATATTAAATCTTGTAGACATAATTATGTCAATAGGTGAGTTATGAACATAAATCAAGTCTACCTCAAGTTTCGAGCTAAAACAAATGCACTTTGAGAAACAAGATAGAAGGTGAACAAACTTGGCTTCTCTAGCAAGTTTACAAAGGATAATGGTGAATATTAATTGTTAAATACCTCTCTGAGTTGGTTAAGATTAATAATGACAACTATATATATGCACGGGTGGAAAAGTTTGGTGATAAGTCCTGTATTTTGTTTTTGCAATGATTTATGGAGTTTGAGGATATGCCCTTATCTGAAATCCTTATGGCATGCTTAGGTGGCAAGCTGGGGTGCATAAATTTTGAAGAGAAATGTTTTGACCATGTGATTTGCACCAAGGGATTCACAAAAATCCCAAGTGCAGTTTTATTTGGAGCGAGGCGTGCCTGCTATGATTGGTGTAATGGGGACATAGCAGCTTCCTTACCCTTCCCATAGTAGGGATCGAAACGTCGAGATTTGTGAAATCATCCAACGCAACTCCTTCCTATTTACAATTCTCCACTGTGTAAATGACTATTTTCATAAATACTAGTTACTGGTAAGTTGTAATAGTAATAATTATGTAGTTTGTAGATTGATATCTACCATAAATCTGTTTGAATATCATTATTGTCAAGCAATAAAAAATTCTTAAAGGGTGCTAGCTCAATGGTAGAGTGCCTGCCTAATTATAGGCAGGAGGTTGGTGGTTCGATTCCTCCGTGCCCTATCATAAATTTGTGACTACAAAAACGACTAAATTTACATATATATGACTATTAGTAGCTAATTTCTCGTATCTTAGTTGTATTTAGCTTAGTCATTAATATGTTAACATCTAGTAGTTTATTTAGTCATATATTTGGTCATTAATGGTTGCAATCAGTGACTAAATCAGTGACTAAATCAATGATTAACTCAGTGACTAAATCAATGACTAAATCCATTACTAAATCAATGACTAAATCATTAACTATTAATGACTAAAACAATGACTAAATCATTGACTATCAATGACTAAAGCATTGTCTATGAATGACTAAATCATTGTCTATCAATGACCAAATCAATGACTAAATCAATGACTAAATCAATGACTACTAAGTCAAGCTATTAATGACTAGTGAAATACGACTAGCTATAAGATAGTGGTAATTTGCTACTATTAGTCACCGACTCAAAAATAGTCATTTATGGCCTGATTTTAGTCATTTTTTTAGTCATTAATTTCTCATTTTCTACTAGTGCATCAAGGGAACACCAACATTCCTTGAGAGAGAAATAGTACAAGGAGTTCCCAGCATGGCTATCTCTTGGTTGGTGTTCAAAGTAGTGTTAGCCATAGTTTTAAACTAGGAGACAAAGTCTAAGGTTGACAGGAAACCAAAATTACAAAGCACACACCTAAAGGCACACTATGTACAGATAAACCACACAACACTCACTAAAATTCCTAAAGCCAAATAGACAAATAGGTATAGGATATGCTTTCTAGAAGAAAGCTTATAGACTGTTACTTGGAATCCCTGTAAATGTTCTTAGACACAAGCAGAGGAATCACCCAACTGCCCTCCCACACCTTCTATGAGGGTTACCTTCCAAGCCTGTCCAAGGTCAACCAGAAATAGCCTTCTGGTGTACCTGTGCATGAACCCTAGATGTCAAAGAGACTAAAGGCTACCTTAAATATATTGACAATCTAGGGGGATATTCACAAGCCTAGTTCATACGCATGGGAATGGTAGCAAATCCCAAAACCCTGTCCAAGACAGAATCCCTAGATGCGCAAAAACCTTGGTCTATGCTTCGACAAGGAATCATAGGATTATCTCCTCAGTCCAAGCCTCCACATGGCCTCGTGCTTAAATCCTGTTTGAGAGGAGCTTCCCAAATACAATCAACATGGAAAAGGGTTTACCTAGTGATTGACCAACTACGTTTGAAATTTAAAACTTGTGGGGAGTTTAAACTCCCTATCCCACAAGTCTATCCTGAGCTAGTTGGTGTATGACCCTATGAAATAAAATTTACTAATAATTTTTAAATTATATCGTTTATTTTAAGGGCTATTTTTAGTCAGAGGGTAAATGGCGTGAAACTTATGTGGTGTTTTGACTCAAACTTGAAACAAAATGAGTGAGCAAAGAGAAATGAAATGAAAAAGGAAAAAAACTATTCTCTTTTTGTTTTCAAATAGAAAACTCGAAAGCCACAAAAGAACAATTCTTTTTATTTTTTTCAAAAACAATGATATGCCATGCAATCTAGACTAAAAACCTAATCTACATGCATATAAAGAAAACATGTGTTTTTTTTCTTTTTCTTTTATAAATTCAAAAGAAAAACTACCTACAAACTAAAGTATGTAGATAACAAGAACAAAGCAAAAGGAACTCTACTATACAACCACCAAACAGACTCTAGAAAGCCCTAAAGTTGATATAAACCCTACATGGGAGGAAGGCTTACATAAGAGACAAGTCAATTATTTTGGCACAGTGGATTTAACCAACAAAAGAAGAAGGAAACAAACACCAAAAGATTCTGAACTCAAACAAACATCACTAACAGAGGCTGATCATAAGCATAAGCCAAAAATCATTCAAAGCGAAGGGGTGGGAGAAAAGAGAAAAGAGCAAACCCTAATGCTATAAAAAGGCTTACTACATAGATAAATAACAACCAAAGGGATGACACTAACTACATGGAGTCATGCACCTGTAGAGGACCCAAAAATACCTACCAAACAACCTTCAAACAGAAGAAAAAACCACAAAAGAGGAAAAACCAGTGTTTAAAGGGGCATACACGAGTTTCACTACTGACATGTGGTGTATCATACGTGGGTTGACAGTGCAACAAGTCACATGTATAAGAACACATGGGTTGTATTACTAATGAGTCATGTATCGTATGCGGGTTGATTGTATAGAAATTCACAAGTACTAAACCATACCCATGACTGTTCAGTCTGCAACTTGCGTATGGGTGGAAAAAATCCCCAAAAAAGTAAAAAAAATACCTTAGGAAGGCAGAGGAGATGTTCTATCAGACTGATAAAGTGTTCCAAAGTGGCAAGAAAGACCTTAAACAATGCAAATGACTGAAATAAATATAGAGAAACCCCAAACAAATAAGGCTTTGCCCAACAGAGTTGCCAGTTTTGTTGTAAAGGAAAGTTTCCTATCGCTAGGGTTTAAGAGGCCATCAACATAATAGGGTTGAAAGGTGGATGAAAATAGTTATGAAAGTGAATACAAACAAGATTCAGAGATTAGAATGGTTCATACCTTAACCAAACAAAGGTTGATCCAAGAAACCCTTAAATCCTTTTCTTGCTCCTCTTGCTCCTCTAGCTCCAGGAGACCTGCAAAACGAATTATACCTTCCTCAAACCAATATGACTAAATGTAAAGAAATTATGATCAAAGCAATACGAGAAACTAATCTGATCATCATAAACTTCTAATCACAAACATAAATTCAATCACACATTGAACAATGATTTGGGAAGAAAAAGAACATCACATGTTTATTAATCTTGAAAACAAGTACAAGTATACCTTCTCTTCATGTTCGGCACCTCATGAAACATGGATCTGGTTCTACTGCTTCTCTTCTCCAAGGAACTCATCCTCCAAGCTCTGCAACACAAGGAGAATGCTTCTAGGGAAAAGGTGTGGGCAAAGAGAGTCCCAATTCCTCCAGCATGACAATGCAAAAGTTCAAGTCTCCTCTCATGGACCTCCCTTCCTCTATTTATATCCTTTATAAAGAGTTAGGGTCGAAGAAAAAGTAATTACAACTGAAAGAGTGAGTTGCATAACTACCCAAACTACCCAAATTTCAAAATACGTATTTTTTTTACATTTTTAGGAGGTGTACGCAGGTTGTAGAGACAACAGTTGCATACATGAGGAGGTATACGTGGGTTGCAATGCAGAAAGTTGTGTCTTTAAGGTGTACAAGACTACTATATATAGCAAGTCGCGTAGATACGTAGGATTCCTTAAGGAAACTCATGTACACATAAAAAAAGCTCATGTTTAGGGTGCTTCTGGGCATTTTCAGACTTTAGTGTCTTCTGGAAAGTTTTAGCTAACTGAAATATCTTTCCAACGGTTTAGAGAAAAGGTCAAGCAAAGTTCTAAAATTATTTATACAGGTCCTCCAAGCTAGTTATTTTTTCAGTGACTTTAAGTGACTTTCAATGACTTTCATGAATTGTCATCATGGAAGTGTCGACATGTGACAGAATCATGCGGAATTTCTCACAGGTAGAGATGTGTCATTTTGAGCTATAACAGTGGGGCCCTAGGGTTATTAGAATCTCGTATAAAATTCGACCCTAGTGAGTTATTGTCAAGTTGGTAATTAGTATAAATAGAGAGTGACCCTCTCTATTTATCACACATTCACTCACATTCACTTGTAGTGCGTAACTGAGAGAGAAGAAGTTGTTGGGACAAGATAGAGAGAGACTACTGTTGTTGGGAGATCATCTTATTGTTTTGGGGTTTTGCTTTTGGTGTTGTTTCTATCTCTGAGGAAGTTGCGGGGTTTTCTCCTTTATGGTTTTCCTGAGGAAAATATTTTTGTCTATTGTATCTTGTATTTGATTGTTGTTCTTGTTATTCTCTCAGTTAAAGATCCTAAGGTAATGCTATCTTGAATAATAAAAATCTAACATGGTATCAAAGCTAACCTGAGAAGAAGACACTATGTAGCTACAGAAACTAGGGCTTGCTAATTTTTTGGATCTCTCTCCACAAATTTTAAGCAAAAGAAGGTTGGGATGATTCTCCTCTCCAAGGAACATCTTTCTGTCGAAGCAGAATCTGATTCTAAGCATTTTTAGTTTTTTACCCAACATTGCTACTGGAAATTAGGCCTTTCCACAGAAGTCGAATTTTTTAGTGAGCTTGGGCCTCGATTGATCTCCTCCTCAAAGTTGAATTTTAGAGATCAAGATCAAAGTTTTTGGTTGGGAAGAAATATGGGAAAGTGAAACCCTAATCTACTCCTGAACCAACTTTGTAGAAATTCAGCTCGAGATCTAGTTTCGACATCTTAACCTAGTAAGATCTAAATCATTTGCATTTCCATTTGAGGTTCTTTGTTAAGATATCTCATCATACAAATATTGATGAAAATCTTGAGGAAGTTGATAACTTCCGATCCTAGAAGTATAGGATCTCCCTGGTCCTTGAAGAAAATGAGTTGGACTCTTACCTTAATGAAGAGGTTCCAGTTATAGAAGGAGATGAGGCTAAAAACTTACACAAGAAGAAATTGGTCATGGCTAAGAGGATTATTGCAGATTCAATCAAGGATCACCTCATACCACATGTGTCCTCCCTAAAGACACCTAAAGCTTTGTTTGATGCCCTAATCAAACTATTTGAAGGAAAGAACATAAACCGGAAGATGACTCTGAGAAACCAATTGAAGAATGTAAAGATCCAGAATGCAGAAACCATCTAGTCTTAGTTTACAAGGGTCTCTCAGATCAAGGAACAACTTGAAGTGGTGGATGAAGAAGTAGAGAATGTAGAAGTTGTGATGGCCACCTTGAATGGTCTCCCTAGGACACAGGACTCTTTCATTCAAGGGATCTGTGCTAGAAAGAAGTTAGTCAAGTTTAGCAGACTATGGGAAGAATGCTCACAAGAAGAAGCTCGAATAGTAGCTCGAGAAGAAAAGATGGGAAATGAAGATCAATCTCTCACCATACAATCCAAGAAGAGAAAAACAAATCATCACCAAGGTAAGGACTTTATTTCTATAATATCTAACAAGAATCTACGTAAATTCAGATGCTTTACATGTGATGAAAGAGGACACTATGCTCGAGATTGTCCTCAGAACAAAAATTTCTCTCTTAAGAAGAAAGGGAACAAGAGAAGACATCATGCTCATGCTGCAGAAGATGATGAACCTTCCAAAAAAAGAGTTAATCAAGAAATTGATGATTATTCAAGTGATGAAGAATATGTTTTGATTTTCGCTCTCATGGGAAACATCACACATGGAAGCAATGATTGGATTATAGACAGTGGGGCTTCCAAACACATGACGAAATTCAAAGAATCATTTGTGGAACTATCAGAACATGAATCACCCGACAAGGTGAAACTTGGGGATGACTACCAGTATGCAATAAAAGGTAGTGGAGAATCCTCCTACAAATTAGACTCTGGAAATTCTATGAAAATGAAGGATGTCCTATTTGTACCAGGAATTAAGAAGAACCTCCTCTCCATCTCTGCATCAGATGCAAAAGGCATGAGGGTTGCATTTATAGATGGCCAAGTCCTCATGTGGCCAAAAGAAAATACTATTGATGATGCAGTAGTGATTGGGTAACAAGAGGGAGGGATATACAAATTGAAGGGCCAACCAGAACAAGATTTGGTTCATGACTCAGTAGAACCATATGAACTTTGGCATAGAAGGCTTGCACATGTACATTACAGAGCACTACCACTTGTACAAAAATCTATAGAAGGTGTAAGGTTTTCCGTTACATCAAAACCTGCAGATGTTGGTGAACATTTGAAACCCAGCACAAGGCCCTGTCACCAGGAGTGGTGGTTAGTCCACTTGTTTTATATTTTGAGAGGTGCGGGGGTTATACTATGTGGAGGTTGTACCAATACTCCAAAACCCCTATGATACCTATGATCTGATACCATGTAAGGTTTGGCATTACATCAAAACCTGCAAATGTTGGTGAACATTTGAAACCCATTACAAAGCCTTGTCACTAGGAGTGGCGGTTAGTCCACTTGTTTTATATTCCCAGAGTTGCAGAGACTATACCATGTGGAGGTTGTATTGATACTCCAATAGAAGGTATTCCAGAAATTCATGCAAAACATGATGGTTTTTGCAAAGAATGTGTGAAAGGAAAGAACACAAAGAAGACATTTCCAAGTAGCGAGAGCGAGGCAAAATGAATCTTGGAAATCATCCACTCCGATGTATGCAATCCAATGTCATCCAGTTCATTAAGCAAGTATGTATACTATGTTTCTTTTATTGATGATTTTTCAAGGAATACATGGATATACTTCTTTAAGAAAAAAGATAAAGTATTCAGCAAGTTCAAGGAATTCAAATATTTGATCGAGAACCATACAGAAAAAAATATCAAAACCTTTTGATTAGATAATGGTGAAGAATTCACATCAAATTAATTCAAAGCATTATGTAAATATTTAGGGATTAAGAGGGAGTTCACTACTCCATATAATCCACAACATAATGGGGTTGTAGAAAGGAAGAACAGAACAATCATGGAAGCTGTAAGGGCCATGCTTCATGATCAAGATCTTCCCATGCATCTATGGGAATAATCTGTCAAAACAACAGTGTATGTACAGAACCGTACTCCACACATAGTACTCGATAACAAGATACTTGAAGAAGTATTTTTTGGCAAGAAACCAGAAGTTAGCCATCTCAGAATATTTGGATGTCTAGTGTACATACACATTCTAAAAGAAAATAGGACAAAGTTAGATCATTCAGGAAGGAAGGGTATATTTGTGGGATACTTTGAAATCTTGAAGTCTTACAAAATATACTTCCTAGGATTCAAGAAGATCGACATCAACAGGGATGTAAAATTTGACAAAGACTCAGCTTACAAAAAATGCAGAAAGAGACCTACTGAAGAACCTAGAGAAACAAAAGTACTCAGAATTCATGACACAACCATGAACGAAGAAATTCAAGAAGAAGATTGAGAAATGTAAGAACCTCAAGAACCCGTAGATCTACCTCAGGAGAAGAATCCTCATAAGAGGAAACCTGCTTGGGTATGAGAATCTATCCAAGGTGCAGAAAAATATGGGGCTCTAGAAGAAATACATAGATAAAGGCAAAGAACGAGGTCCTGCTCTGATTATGTATCCTTATTATGTGACTTCATCGATAAAGAACCTTCCAACTATGAAAAAGTGACAGAAAGGAAAGAATTTAAAGATGCTATGATCGAAGAGTATCAAATCATCATGAAGAATGATGTTTGGGATGTTGTCCCAATACCAGAACGGAAGTCTGTTGTAACTTCCAAATGGCTCTACAAGATCAAGCATGATGCAGATGGCAGCATAGATAAATATAAACCAATATTTGTGGCTTGTGGATTCTCCCAGAAAGAAGGAATAGATTATGAAGAAATTTTTTCACCTGTAGCCAGATACACTTCCATCATATCGGTACTTGCTTTGGCTGCAGTGATGAAATGGAAGATACACCAGATAGATGTCAAGATTGCTTTCTTGAATGGTGTAGTGGAAGAGAAAGTGTATGTGGAGCAGCCACTCGGTTTTGAGACACATGATAGGGAGTCTCATGTGTGTAAATTGAAGAAATCCCTGTACAATTTAAAACAGGAACCTAGGACATGGTAAGACAGAATTTATAGCTTTCTATCTAGTTTGGGCTTTAGCAAGAGTAAACTAGATTCCAACCTTTACTACAAGGTTGAATAAGGTAACCCAGTGATACTCCTACTGTATGTAGATGATATGTTTGCAACAAATGGATGGGTTGATTGCTGATACAAAGAGGAAGCTTGTTGCCAAGTTTGAAATGAAAGACTTGGGTATGATGCATTATTTTCTAGGCATGGAGGTGTGGCGGAATCTAGATGGAATCTCCCTCAGACAAGGGAAGTATGGAGTAGAGATATTGAATATATTTGGGATGATGGACTGCAAGGCCATGGCCACACCTATGGCATATAACCTGAAGCTATTGAGTGATGCTTCATCAGAGATGGTTGATGCTATGATGTATCATCAGAAGATTGGGTCCTTGATGTACATGGTGAACACAAGACCAGATATTTGCTTTGATGTTAACACCTTCAGCCAGTTCCTGACAGATCCGATACATGTTCACTTGGTTGTTGCAAAACATATTCTGAGGTACCTGAAGGGTATAGTTGATTATGGGCTCAAGTATGAGGTGAATCAAGAGATTAATGTAGAAGGTTATGTGTGGGATTAGGTGTGATCTCTTGGTTTAGCAGGAAACAGTCTTGCGTGGCACTGAGTATAGCTAAAGCAGAGTATGTTGCAACTTGTTCAACTAGTTGTGAGGTAGTATGGCTGAGGAAGCTACTGTCTAATTTATTTGATCTCTAGTTGGATGCTACCTATATATATTGCGACAACCATATTTGTGTGAAGTTGTATGAGAATCTGATGTTCCATGACAAGTCAAAGCATATCGAGATCAAATATCACTATATCAAGGATATGGTGTAGAGAGGAGCAGTGAAGCTCCAGTATGTTGCGACAGATGAATAGATAACTGATGTGTTGACTAAGCCATTGGCTAGAGTGAAGTTTGAGTACTTCATAGAGAATCTTGGTGTTCTCCAGATTGAGGTTCTGTCCAAGGGGAAGTGATGAGTTCGTGAGCCATTCTGACATGGTGAGAGGATTGGTTCCTTCCATGGTTAGATGTAAGTACTGAGCCATTCTGATGTGACTGTCGGATTGGCTCCCACATGATCAGATATAAGTGCCAAAGGCCATTCTCTAGAAGAATGGAGGCACCTTGCCAGTTACCAAGAAATTGATTCACTCTGGGACCGAAGCTCAACTTAGTACTAAGAGGCCATTCTCTAGAAGAATGGAGGCACCTCGTAAGTCACCAAGAAATTGATTCAGTCTAGGACTGAAGCTCAGCTTAGTGTTGAGAGGCCATTCTATGGAAGAATGGAGGCACTTGGTCAATTACCAGGAAATTGATTCAGTCTAGGACTGAAGCTTAACTTAGTGCTGAGAGGCCATTCTTTGGGAGAATGGAGGCAGCTGGTCAGTTACAAGGAATTTGTTTCATTCTAGAACTGAGAGCCATTTTGATGTGACTGTGGGATGTGTTCATTCCACATGATCATATATAAGTGCAAATCCCTTCTAACATGGTTGATGTGTTCATCCCATGGTCAGATATAAGTGTTCAACTCTTCCTACATGGTTGATGTGTTCATCCCATGGGGAGATATAAGTGTTGAGCCCTTCTTACATGGTTGATGTGTTCATCCCATGGTAAGATATAAGTGCTAGGAGTTTCTCACATTGTTGATGTTTTCATACCATGGTTAGATGCGAGTGCTGGGCCTTTCTCAGATGGTTGATGTGTTCATCCCATGGTCAGATGTGAGTGTTGAGTCTGCCTTTCTGACATGATCGATGTGTTCATCCCATGGTAAGATGTAAGCACTGGGCGAGCCTTTTTTACTGGGTCAGATATAAGTGATGAAGAAGATGAAGAACTAATTGGAGGCTAGGCCTACAACCAACATGTGAAAGGGATGGCTCTATAGAACTTCCTGTGATGAGAAGAATTGAGAGATAGCACCAGTGGTGATGATCCAGTAGTACTGATCAAGATCAAGTGATGATCCAGATCCAGTTATGATGACCCAGTAATGATCCAAATCAAGTGATGATCTAGATCCAGTGTTGAATATGACTTGAAGATGAAGATAACTTGATGATGATTCATAGAACAAGACTTGTGCTGATAAATTGTGTCAAGAGAATACCTTCCTAGTTAAGAGGGAGCGTTGATGTATTTGTAACTTTGAAATGTATTCACTTGTATATCTTATGTATTGTATCCTGATGTTTTTTTCAGGAAGTGTCTTTCATGTATTTGAGTCATTTCATGGCCCAATGTTCCTATCGGGAGATTCAATAATGTAAATAAGTCATGTAAAGTCATTGTGGGTAACCCTCTTATTGATCAAAGGTTAAATTCCCTGCAGTTGTGGGGCCCTAGGGTTATTAGACTCTCCTAGAGAATTCAGCAATAGTGAGTTATTGTCAAGTTGGGAATTAGTATAAATAGAGAGTGAGCCTCTCTATTTATCACACATTCACTCACACTCAGTTGTAGCGCATAACTGAGAGAGAAGAAGTTGTTGGGACAAGAGAGAGACACTACTGCTGTCGGGAGATCATCTTACTATTTTGGGGTTTTTATTTTGGTATTGATTCTATCTCTAAGAAAGTTGTGGGGTTTTCTCCTTTAGGGTTTCCTCGAGGAAAATCTTTGTGTCTATTGTCTCTTGTGTTTGATTTCTATGCTTGTTATTCTCTCACTTAAAGATCCTAAGATAATGCTAGCTTGAATGATAAAAATATAACACTCTTTTGTTGTGTTGACCTTGTGGTTGTTCTGTGTTGATATTTTTCCTTGGTATGAACTGGTTTGGAGTGGAATTGTGTCTGTAATAGCTTCATAAATCTAGTGTAGGAAGGAACTTCACAAATATATCTAGAGGGGTTGGTTTTCTTCTTTGCATACCCTAAACAACACTGGAATGGAAGTAATAATTTGAGGGACTGAGTAACAAAGAATGAGATGCTTCCTTGTATTGGGTTTGTATATTTTTTAGGAGCCAAGCTCGATCTAGTGCAGGTGTCCATTGCTTGGTGGTTGAGCTCACTAGCTTAGTAGTTCAATCTTTCCATCTCCTTTGCATCATGATAAACCCATATGTTAGTTCGATTGGGTAATCCTTAATGTTAATGTTGTATTGACTGACTATAGTTTGATAAACCCAACAGTATATTGTCTTGTTTGTTTGTAGCCTAATAAACCCAACTGTGTTGGCTTGGTTGAGTTTTGTTGCATCCTTGGCTATGTGTGAGCCTACTATTGTTTGTTATTCCTTATGGGAATTATGCCCAGCTCGGGGGTGGCAGTGCTACTGAGAGAATGATGAGCGCACTAGCCTATGGTTGGGTGGAACTGTCAAAACCTCAAATTTTCGCAAAAATTAAAAAAATTTGACCTAGCATAAATTGTTTATAGCTGCAGTTTGTTAACTACTAGCAGTTAACGGATAAATGAAACAGTTAACAAACTAGTTGTTAAATTAAACACATATAAATTAATATTATTTTAATTTCAGTATGTGATGTAAATATTTTGCATTCAGTTGTTTCTAGCTGAACTGATGATTTGATTTTGTCAAGTAGGTGAGAAGTTACTTTCTAACTGGGGCTTACTTAGTGATTCCTAACTTTCTTGGATTTCTGGATCATACAGGCTTGACAGGTAAATTTTGAACCAGTAAGAGTTTATTAACGCGTTAATTTCAGATATACTCCTTTTAGCATAAATATACTACTAGAGTAAAAGTTTTCTTTATAGAATTCAAGGGTAATACGAGGTAAAGTATCTTTTCTTCAGTTGTTTTACAACTATGATAGTATTTTAAATTCATGTTGTAAATACCAATAACCTTACCATTCTCAATGTTTTTCATTAGTATGACTTTTATTTCAGACATTTCTTCTTTCTAGATACTATCCAAGTTACTTATAGAGCTCACTATTTCGTATAACCATTCCTTTAATGCCATAAGAGTTTACTGCTGTTATTAATTCTAATATTTGAAACGCTGCTTTACAGTAAAGAAATAAAACTAGGTATTTTAAGATCAAGATTATAAATGTACCCTCAACTCTACTTTTAATTGAGCTTCCATAGAGGAAATTTATCAGCTTATTATCGTATGATATCTATAAATGGTCATTTGCACAAATGTAGCCAAGTTGTGAATTCTATCTCCAAATTTCTTCATGACATAAGTAATGTGACAATTACATTATCATATTATTTATTTCTAATAACAAGTGATACTATATTTATTCTTCAATAGTTTTACTATCCATCACTACCAAGTCTAATCTAATCTTGGTTTGATTCATATTAGAGCGTTGGTATCTTATGAAGAACAAATGATCATGTATTTCCATGAAGTTCATATTACACTTAGTAATGTTGACTACATTCAAAAATAAGAGTTATTCTAGGTGTATTTATTATTTACTTTCATTTACAAAGTTATGATTTATAAACCAACTCCTTATCCACTAGTGTTTGCATAAAACTAGTTCTAACAGCATAGATCTACATCATTTATGGTTATAAAAAGAAATGGTCAATAGTAGTACCATCAAGTCATGTGCAACAAATTTTACTACACTATTGATCTCCTCATACATAAAGTTTTATTAAGAAGGATTATATGATCTTTAGGGAACAAGGTCATCGATACAATATATGTTTTGGTTCTTACCAATGAAGATTTCAAGGTTTATAATATAAGGTCTATCGATACTACAAAAAACTTGTTCTTTAACATGGATTGACTTCATAGTTTATCATTGAAACGATAAGTTATTGAATTTGTATATTACATTGTCATTATAGTTGTTGATTAAATTATTGACAATAATTTGTTGTCCCGACAATGCAGTGACAACTATATCATTCGACCAATTTTGAATGGAATAATTTGGTGGGCACGTGGAACGTTTACCACTACACAATGCATAAATTAAAAAAAAACTCACAATGCAACCCTAACTCTCATTCTTGTCGAGGGTTTTGGTCTTTGCGCTGTCTCGTTTACTGCAACCATGAGGGCTTGCTTGAGCTCGTCTCTAGCTCCTTTGTCTGTGTGTAGAGAAATGTTTGCATTATAGTGTGTGGTTTTCAAGACTCACAGTTCGCACTTCATTTTCATTTTGTGTGCAATACTTCGATGTGCATGTAGTTGTTATCTGTCATTATTTTTTAGTATTGTTTCCTCTCGTGGCCAATGCCAAAGCTTACTCTTGTTCATGGTGTAGAAAGTATTGTGAGCCCCGTCACCTTGGTAATTGGTGAGCACGAGGGTTTTGCTGCTTGTGGTGTAGGTTCAAATCCTCCTCAGCTTCCAAATCATTCGCTTTCAGGTAAGAATTCGTCTTACAAATATTATAAGTTTAAAATTAGAGTTGCAGTTATAAACTCACTTATTAATCAATATTTTGGTTTGCACTTGCAAGTGATGGTTCTCCTTTTCGTTTGGAAGAATCCCCTCCACATTTGTATTGGTATCAAGTTCTACAGGTAAACCCCGATCACAATGTGGCAACTCCCTGCTTGTACAGACTTAGGAGAAAAATGGTTTCAGTTGGAAAGAAGTTACGACCTCGGTTCCTCCAGTCTTGGGATGTTTGGCCTTCAGTTTTAAGATTTGTTTTTCGTGATTAAACCCTTGCATATAGCAGGGTGGCTCCAGCTTCGATGCTGTGACTTGTATTTTCTCTTTTCTTGACTTATAAAGGATATACATTAATGTAGGTTTTAATAAATTGAATTTTAGTTTTGTTTTAAAAACCCATGCCACGATGCTGGGTACCCCGGACCTGAGCTGGGTGTTGTAATCTGGTTAAGTTTGTAGCTTTATAGGCTGTTAATGTAATACATTGGGTTTTAAAAAGGATTTTACTTCGATCTCTATCTCACTTTTACAGTAATCTTGTATATTGTAAGTCTGTGTAGAGTGTAGATGATAAGTCTGTGTACAAGTTATCCATCTAACTCTAATGTGATTTTCCTGATGCATTTCATTCAGTTACTAAGTGAAAACAGACAAGTATAAACATATCATAACACTGTTTAACCTCAATAATATTTTAACATGAAATAACTTACTCTATTGCCTATAAATACACAATCTTATCTACTCAACATTCTCTTATCTTCTTAAACATTCTACCTGTGCTAGAGTACTACCTGGATTTCCATGTGTGGAAAAACACAGTCTAGAAATTATTTCTATTCTAACAAATTACTTTTCTAATCAAGTTCATTTCTTCAACCATTTAAAAATACTACTACACTCTAACATTCTACAAGCTAACTCTATAACATTCACATATCAGTCACAATTAGATTGATTTATCTAATACAATAAAAAAAAATGTAGAACCTGTTTAGGATAGATGACAACATCGTTAGGAGGTCGTTCCTCCCTACCAATCTCCTAGAGAGCGCTCAAAAAATGCTTCCTGAAGACCCCTGATCCTGTTCCTGGTGTTCTTGGATGAGAACTGGTGGAGCATGCAAACAGTAGACTAGTCAAATAACTCAATAAAACACCCTACACTCAGCAGTAAGATATTTCAACTTAAAAGCTGCACTAGATCACTCAGCAGTTAACCCCTCAAATAGTTTTTGGACTCCCTTCCATTGAATTTCTCTGAAGTACAATAATTCAACCTGAATGATCACTTCTCTAGAATGAGCATCCTCAACTCTTTTCAATGGGAATTTTTATAAAGATTGCCTAGGTCTTTTGTGTTAGTTTTCATTAATTGAGCCACCTACTCTGATTCCACTTTCTTGGGGGATCATGACCCCAAATGTAGCAAGGTTGCCACCTACAACAGCTGGAAGTGGTTCGAGGATGCTGCCACATGTTAGTTTTCTCTCCACCCAGTCTCCTCCACCAATTTGACCAGTAAACACTCTTTTAATAGCTCTCCTAAGCTGTTGTCTCCTCCTTTATTTATTTATAATTAAAATATTCAGAATTACGTTAAATATCCTTGACTCTGCTGAGTCATCAATTACAACTTAGCATAAAATTTAACATATTGTCCTCAAATAAAATCAAATAATATAAAATTGTTTTTGCAAAATTGGGGCATGTGACAGGAAAATTGCAGCGACGTAGCTGGTTGTGGGACCATCTTCTTTCAAGAAAAGTATTTCTTGTGTGCAATCTCCACAACTACATCTTGTTTAATGAATTGTGATGAAAATGTTGAATACTTTACTGAATGTATTTAGTTCCACTAAATATTGCATGTTTTACACATCTGTGTATGTTTTTAGATTCAATGCATTCTATATTACGTTATGGGGCTTATATTGTCAGATTGATGATGGAATGAATGAACAAATATTCCCAAGACTTATGTTAATAGGTTGAATTTCCTTCTGCAACTCTCCTTTCCACATTTTACAGGATGCAGGATGTGAGATGCGGGATGAGGAAACATTCTTCTATAAATCCTGTTCCGTGCATATTTCTTTCCACAACTCTCCTTTCTACAACTTGCAGGATGCAAGATGCAGATTCGCAGATCTCTATTTCCACAATTTTCCTTTCCAGAACGATCTATTATGCATGAGAGATGTGGGATGGCGGATCAAAATTTCCATATCTCCCCTATTTCACAAACTCAAGTTTTTCGCACCGTTGATTCTTACAGGTTGATTCTGAGCCATTAATCTTTCTCCAGATGTGGAACAGATGGTGATCATCAATTTTTGTCCAGATATTTCTCCACCATTTGATCTCCTCTAAGATATTACTTCGTAGATCATCAAATTGATCACTGACAGGGTCAATTTCTCTATTGTTGAGAATTTGGAGAATTTATCCATAGACTTGAATAGAGTGAACGCAAGAGGAGTTCATGCCTCTATAGATATTTGAAAAATTGGGAATCCATCAAAATACATACAAAATTCAATGAAATTCAAGCTGGATGCTCTTGCAACAATCAGAGAGATCATTTATGGTCGCGTTCTCTCTCTAAAGGAAGGGAGGGGACGCGACAGCATGGTGTTAGAGCATGAATGTTGAAGAGTGTTTTCACACCCATGCTCGTTGATTCAAAGAGGAACAAAGGTTCTTTAAGAAATTTTCAATTCCGCATGATAATTAGGGTATGGGTACATGACAGTGTGGTATCAGAGCTACGGGTTGTATCATTGGTTCTTGATGGGACAAGTTGAACATTTAATAGAGTTGTTGGTAAATGTTTTTTACTTATGATTTTATTATGCAGCTAACAATTTTGTTTATTAACACATTTTGTAGAATTATAGTCACCTTCAAAGGAAAACATTCCAGATAGTGCAGTTCAGTAAAGTTGGTTTGGCTGAGCCATGAGAACTGACATGTGTGAGGATGCACATAACCCCAATGAATGCGAGGAATATTCTATGGGGGAAAATGTCCAAGTTGGAAATGTTGAGACATAGTCTAATGGGAGGAGGTTTGAAGATACTCCCCTAGATTTTGTAGCCACCATGAGAAACCTAAGGGTGGAGATGAAACGTTATAGGGCAGATAATGAAAGATTGTTTAAGGATCTGGAAGAGAAGAATTAGCTTAATGCAGCCATGCTGCAAATTTTGATAAAAATTCAGAGGCATATGAACTATGAGGACTGAACAGTAGTACCAGAAGGAAGTAAGAGCACTGCTAGAAGAAGAAAGAGATCTCATAGTGGGCCATTTGACTCTGAAGGATCAATTGCTGGTTCAAGTTCTTCTTCTCATGCGAATAAGAGAAAGAGAAGCTACCAGAACCATTCAGTTGATTGATTTCAGAAGGCAAGGCCTACTACATTCAATGGTGAGATAAAGAATGGTCAAGAAGCTGAAACTGGGCTTCTTTGGATGAGGAAATATTTCCAAGTTGAAGACTACTTTGGAAATATGAAAGCTAGAGTAGGCATCTTCAATTTGACTGGAAGAGAATACATATGGTGGGAGTGTTAAATTTGAGCATATAGATCTGTAGACAAACACACAACTCACAAAGAAGATCTCACAATTTACTCAGCCATTGAAGAATGAAACAGTGCAAAAGGCTTGCAGCTGTGAATGCTTTCATTAATCAAAAAAGTAATCCAGATAATAATTACAATGATGTAAAATGGCTTTAATAGCCACAAGCAATTCGAATCCACACGAAGAAG
>LPNX010849729.1:0-52002 GCA_001517045.1 Pseudotsuga menziesii | reverse complement strand
GGGTGTGTGGTAGAACCGCCCCCAAAATTCTTTTAGGGGAAGTTTTTATCTCTTCCAAAACTACCCCTAAAAGTCAAAATTTTTATCATTGGTGCTACTAGGGGTGGTTTTTTAAAGAAAACCTACAAATCCGAAACCACCCCCAAAAGTGACTTTTGGAGGTGGAAGACAACCCCCGCTAAAAGTCAAATTTGTTGTAGTTGTATATCTAATGATAAAGTAGCTTTTATCCTTCAATCCTTAATTCTATTGATCTTCTTGTGGGAAGGTCATGGGACATTTCAAAGTATGAAGATATACTAATATATCTCTATACCAAGGGTCAAATTTTGATCTTAATAAAATGTTCTCATCTGGAAATGACTCATCTTCTATCAGTAAGCTCTCATCACTCAAGAACTCTGATATAAGTTCCACGAATATGAGGGACCTTTTTTTGTTGATGTATTTGTAACTTTAGAATGTATTCATCTATGCATCTTATGTATTGTAACCCGATCTTTATTCCAGGATGTATCTATAATGTAATTGAATCATGTTGTCATGCCCTGATGTTTCGATCGGGAGGATAAATAATGTAAACAAGTCATGTCAAGTCATTATGGGTAACCCTTTGATTGTCTAGGGGTTAAAGTCCCCATAGTTCTGGGGCACTAGGATTATTAGACTCTCCTAGTAGAGGTAGGCCCTGGTAGGGTTTTAGTCATGTTGGGATTAGTATAAATAGAGAACTGGAGTCTCTATTTATCACACAAATCATACACACTCAAGTGTAGTGCATAGTTGAGGGAGGAGAAGATACTAGGTCTAGACAAGAAGAAGATTACTGATGTCGGGAGGTCACTTCCTTTTTTGGGATTTTATTGTTTTGGTGCTAATTCTATCTCTAAGGAAGTTGTGGGGTTTTCTCCATTTATGGATTCCCCAAGGAAAAACATTGTGTTCATTGTCTCTTGTGTTTGATTGCTGTACTTGTTATTCTCTCACTTAAAGATCCTAATAATGCTAGCTTAATGTTGAAAAACTAACATAGTATTAGAGCTAACCTGAGAAGGAGACACTATGCAACTATGGGAACTAGGGATTCCTAGTTTGTGGATCTTCCTCCACAAATTTTCAGCAAAAGTAAGGTGGAATAACTCTCCTCCATAGGGCGCATCTTCATGTTGAAGTAGAATCCAATTCTGAGGTTTTTTAGTTTTGGACCCGACACTACTACAAGAAATTAGGGCTTTTCACAGAAGAGGAATTTTTCAGTGAGCCCATGCCCGAATTGATCTCCTCCCAAAAATTGAAGTCAGGAACAAACTTTCAAGGCATTTGGGTGGATAGATATTTGAAAAAGAAAAACCCTAATTTGCTCCTGATCCAGTACTGCACGATTTCAGCTCCAAATCCAAATCTTACATCTTAACCTCATAAGATATAAATCTTTTGTATTTCCATTTGAGGTTCTCAGTTTAAGATGTCTCATCATACCGAGCTTGATGAAAATCTTGAGGGAGATGATAACTTCTGATCCTGGAAGTATAGGATCTCTCTGGTCCTGGAAGAGAATGAATTAGACTCCTACATCCATGAGGAGGTTCCAGTTCTAGAGGGAGATGAGGAAAAAGCCTTACATAAGAAGAAGGTGGTTATGGAAAAGAGGATCATTGCTGATTCTATCAAGGATCACCTTATACCTCAGGTTTCCTCTCTCAAGACACCTAAAGCTATGTTTGATGCACTAACCAAATTATTTGAAGGGAAGAACATAAACTGGAAGATGACTCTGAGGAATCAACGAAAGAATGTGAAGATTCATAATGTAGAGACCATCCAGTCTTACTTGACAAGGGTTTCTCAGATCAAGGCACAATTAGAAGCTGTAGATGAAGAAGTGGAGAATGCATAGATTGTGATGACAACTCTGAATGGCCTTCCTAGGTCATGGGATTCTTTCATCCAAGGAATATATGCTAGAAAGAAATTAGTCAAATTTAGTAGAATATGGGAATAATGTTCTCAAGAAGAAGCATGGATAGCAGCTCGAGAAGAAAAGATGGGAAGTGAAGACCAAGCTCTCACAGTTCACCCCAAGAAAGGCAGAAGAAGTACTCATCGCTCCAAAGGTAAGAATCCTCATCACAGAGATAACAAAAGAAAGAACCTATCTACATTAAGATGTTATACATGTGATGAGATAGGACACTTTTCAAAAGACTATCCTAATAACAAGGTCCACTCTCATAATAAGAAGGGGAACAAAAGAAGACATCATGCTCATGCTGCAGAGGATGATGAACCATCCAAGAAAAGAACCAGATGTGAAAGTGAAGATTCTTCAAGCGAGGATGAATATGTTTTGATTTCTGCTCTCATAGGTAACATTACTCATGGAAGTGATGATTGGCTTATATATAGTGGAGCTTCCAAACATATGACTCGATTCAAGGAATCCTTTGTGAGACTATAAGAACATGAATCAACTCACAAGGTGAAACTAGGAGATGACTACCAATATCCAATAAAAGGTAGTGGGGAATCTTCCTATAAGATAGACTTTGGAAAGTCTCTAACAATGAAGGAAGTATTGTTTGTGCCAGGACTCAAGAAGGACCTTCTCTCCATATAAGCATTGGATGCAAAAGGAATGAGGGTTGCACTCATAGATGGTGAATTCATCATGTGCCCAAGAGGAAATACTATCGATGATGCAGTTGTAATTAGAGAACAAGAAGGAGGTTTGTACAAATTGAAGGGCCATCCAGAACAAGCCTTGGTCCATGACACAGTAGAGCCAAGTGAACTTTGGCATAGAAGGCTTGCACATGTGCATTACAGAGCACTACCTATTACAAGAAAAGTTGTTGAAGGTTTTCCAGAATTCAAATCAAAACATGATGGGGTCTGCAAAGGATGTGTGAAAGGAAATAATACAAAGAAGACATTTCCAAGCAGGGAAAGCAAAGGAAAAGGAATCTTGAAAATCATCTACTCCAATGTATGCGGTCCTATGTCATCAACCTCACTAAGCGGGTATGCATATTATGTTTCTTTTATTGACGAATTTTCAAAGAAGACATGGGTTTACTTCATGAAGAACAAAGATGAAGTATTCAGCAAGTTCAAGGAATTCAAAACCTTGATCGAGAAACACACTGAAAAGAAGATCAAGAATTTCGATCAGATAATGGCGAAGAATTCACTTTGAATGAATTCAAAGAGATGTGCAAAGGATCAGAGATTAAGAGGGAGTTTCCCACTCCTTATAATCCACAACAGAATGGGATTGTGGAATGGAAGAATAGAACTATCATGGAAGCTGCAAGATCCATGCTTCATGATCAAGATCTTCATATGCATCTTTGGGCTGAAGCTGCTAGAACAACAGTATATGTACAGAACCATACTCCACACAAAGTACTCAAGAACAAGATTCCAGAAGAATTCTTCTCTGTTAAGAAACCAAAAGTCATCCATCTCATAATATTCGACTGTCCTGTGTACATACACATTCCAAAAGAGAAGAGAACAAAATTAGATCCTTTAGAAAAGAAGGGTATATTTGTGGGATATTCTGAAAGCTCGAAGGCTTATGGAATATATTTCCCAGGATACAAGAAGATTGACATCATTAGGGATGTGACATTTGATGAAGACACATCTTACAAAAAGTCCAGAAAAAGACCTGCTGAAGAACCTGAAGAAGAAGAAGCACCCAGAATTCATGATACAACCATGAATGATGAAACTCAAGAAGAAGATTGAGATTTCGAAGAACCACAAAGACCTGTAGATCCACCTATGGAGAAGAATACTCATAAGAGGAAACCTATTTGGGTACAAGAACTAATCTAAGGTGCAGAGAGATATGGGGTTCTAGAAGAGAATCACAAAGAAGGAAAGAGGACCAGATCCTGCTCTGGGTATGTAGATTTACTATGTGATTTCATTGCTAAATAACCTTCCAGTTACGAAGAAGTAGCATAATGGAAAGAATGGAAGGATGCTATGATTGAAGAATACCAATCGATCATGAAGAATGATATTTGGGATGTTGTCCCAAGACCAGAAGGGAAGTCAGTTGTAACTTCCAAATGGATCTACAAGATCAAGCATGTTGTAGATGATAGCATTGAAAAATATAAGGCAAGATTTGTGGCTTGGGGTTTCTCTCAAAAAGAAGGAATAGATTATGAAGAAACCTTCATAGATGTAGCCAGATACACTTCCATCATATCGGTACTTGCTCTACCTACAGTGATGAAATGGAAGATACACCAGATGGATGTCAGGACTGCCTCCTTTAAAGGTGTAGTGGAAGAGGAAGTGTATGTAGAGAAGCCACTTTGGTTTTGAGACACACGAGAGAGAGTATCATGTATGAAGATTGAAGAAATCCCTGTACGATTTGAAACAAGAACCCAGGACCTGGCATGGTAGAATTGACAGCTTTCTATCCAGTTTCGACTTTACCAAGAGTAAAGTAGATTCCAAACTTTACTACAAGGTTGAAGATGGAAACCCTGTGATGCTTCTACTATATGTAGATGATCTATTTGTGACAGGTACGGATGGGTTGATTTTTGATACGAAGAGAAATCTTGCTACTGAGTTCAAAATGAAGGAATTGGGGATGATGCATTACTTTCTAGGTATGGAGGTGTGGCAGAGTGCAAATGGAATCTTCCTTGGACAAGGGAAGTATGCAGTAGAGATCTTGAAGAGGTTTGGGATGATGGACTGCAAGGCTATGGCCACACCTATGGCATCGAACTTGACGCTATTGAATGATGCTTCATCAGAGTTGGTTGATGCTATGATGTATCGTCAGATGATTGGGTCATTGATGTACTTGACGAACATGAGACCAGATATCTGCTTTGCTGTGAACACCTTGAGCCAATTCCTGACAGATTCAAGACATGTTCACTTGATTACTACAAAGCATATTCTGAGGTACTTGAAGGGTATAGTTGATTATGGGATCGAGTACAATGCAAATCAGAAGATTAACCTAGAGGGTTATGTTGACTCATATTGGGTAGGTAGTGCCATTGATAGGAAGAGCACTTCAGGGTGTTGCTTCAGTATGGGATCAGGTGTGATCTCTTGGTTTAGCAGGAAGCAATCCTGTGTGGCACTGAGTACAGCTGAAGCAGAGTATGTCGTAGCTTGTTCAGCTAGTTGTGAGGCAATATAGCTGCAGAAGCTACTATCTAATTTATTTGATCTCCAGTTGGATGCTACTTGTATACATTGTGACAACCAGAGTTGCGTAAATTTGTCAGAGAATCTAATGTTCCATGCCAAGTTGAAGCATATCGAGATCAAGTACCACTATATCAAGGATATGGTGTAGAGAGGAGCAGTGAAGCTCCAGTATGTTGCGAAAGAGGAACATATAGCTGATGTATTGACAAAGCCATTGGCTAGGGTGAAGTTTGAGTACTTCAGGGAGAAGCTTGATGTTCTCCAGATAGAGGTTTCCTCAAAGGGAAAGTGATGAGTCCCATAGCCATTCTAACATGGTAAGAGGATTGGTTCCTTCCATGGTTAGATGTAAGGGCTGAGCCATTCTATCATGGTGAGAGGATTGGTTCCTTCCATGTTAGATATGAGTGGTGAGATCCATAGCCATTCTTACGAGTAGGTTAGATATAAGGGATGAGCCATTTTGTCACGGTGAGAGGATTTCTTCCTTCCATGTCAGATATGAGTGCTGGCCATTCTGTCAAGTAGGACAGATGTAAGGGAAATTTCCATTCTTTGAATGGAGCTGCCTAGTGAGGTACCGGGAAAACTCAATCTAGGACTGAGTAGCCATTTTGATGTGATAGAGAGATGTGTTCCCACTTGATCAGATGTAAGGGATGAACCATTCTGTCATGGCTAAAGGATTAAACTCCTTCCATGTTAGATGTGAGTGTTGGCCATTCCAATGAGGAGGTCAGATGTAAGGGCAACTGCCATTCTCTATGAGAATCGAGGCACGTGGTTAGTTACCAGGTAGCTCAGTCAAGGAGGATTGGGGACCATTCTGATGTCACTGTAGGATTGGTTCCTACAAGATCAGATATGAGTGTAGATCCCTTCCATCATTGTGAGCAGGATGTGTTCCCACTTGGATGGATGTAAGTGCAGAGCCTTTCCGTCATTGTGAGCAGGATGTGTTCCTTCCTGGATGAATGTATGTGCAGAAATATTTCATCATTGTGTGCAGGATGTGTTCCAGCCTAGATGAGAGTCTTTCATCATTGTGGTAGGATGTGGTTCTGGCCTGGATGGAAGAACAAAGATCTTTAATCATTGTGGTAGGATGTGGTTTCGTCCTGGATGAAAGTACGGAAATGTTCCATCATTATGGTAGGATGTGGTTCTAGCCTAGATGGAAATACAGAACTCTTCCATCAATGTGGTAGGATGTGGTTCCGTCCTGGATGGAAGAACATAGATATTCCATCATTGTGGTAGGATGTGGTTCCAGCATGGATGGATGTGAGTACTATGCCTTTCTGATGAGTAGGTCAGATATAAGTGCTGAAGAAGACCTACATGGAGGCTAGCCCTACAACCAACATGAAAAAGTGATGGCTCTGTAGATCTTCCTGTGATGAGAAGAATCGTGAGATAGCACCAGTGATGATCCAGATCCAATGATGATGGCTATTGATGAACCATATCAAGTGATGATACAAATCTAGTGATGATGATCCAACAGCGAGGATCCAGATCCAATGATGATCTAGATCCAGTGATGATGCCCAGTGATGATCCAGATCGAGTGATGATACAGATCTAGTGATGATGTCCCGTGATGATCCAAATAGAGAGATGATCCAGATTCGAAGATGAAGAGGACTTGAAGACTCAAAAGAATTGAGATGTAGAAGACGAGATGATCTAGCTAATACAAAGAAGAATACCAGTATTGAAAATTATGTCGAAAGAATACCTTCCTAGTTAAGAGGGAGTGTTGATGTATTTGTAACTTTGGAATGTAATCATCTATGTATCTTATTTATTGTAACCTGATGTTTATTATGGGATGTATCTATAGTGTAATTGAGTCATGTTGTGATGCTCCAATGTTCCGATCGGCAGGATCAATAATGTAAACATGTCATGTCAAGTAATTATGGGTAACCCTCCGATTGTCTAAGGGTTAAAGTCCATGTAGTTTCAGGGCACTAGGGTTATTAGACTCTCCCATTAGAGGTTGATCCTAGTAGGGTTTTAGTCATGTTGGGATTAGTATAAATAGAGAACGAGAGTCTCTATTTATCACACAACTCACACACACTCAAGTGTAGCGCATAGTTGAGGAAGGAGAAGATACCGGGGCTAGAGAAGAAGAAGATTGCTGTTGTCGGGAGGTCACTTACTGTTTTGCGCTTTTACTGTTTTGGTGCTGATTCTATCTCTGAGAAAGTTGCAGGGTTTTCTCCATTTATGGTTTCCCCAAGGAAAAGCACCGTGTTCATTGTCTCTTGTGTTTGATTTCTGTACTTGTTATTCTCTCAGTTAAATATCCTAATAATGCTAGCTTAATGTTGAAAAACTAACATTTTTTACTTGAAGGACCGAAATTCTAAGTCAAACTCTTGGTGTATGAAAACCCAGTTATTGAATTTTCCCCCTATTATGCATCGGGATAAGACATATTGAAATGGATTCATGTCTGAAACTACAATAGTTGTCCTCAGAAACATGTAATTTCGCATCCTCTAGACGACATAGACCACTTCCAAATGAAGTTTATCTACATGTGAATACCTAAGCTTAGGACCAACCAAATCATGATTGAGATAATAGGCGACATGCTCTTGTAGATTGTCATACTAATGAACTAGCACTACACCAATGGTAGACTCATATGCATCTAAGTACAATATAAATTCCTTCATGTAATCTAGTAGACACAAAAGAGGAGTTGATAACAGTGCTTTCTTTAATGCCTGAAATGATTGTTTTGCAATTTCCTCCCATATAAATGGGGTGCCTTTCTTGAGAAACCACATGAAACATTTGTCTACATTCGCATAATTCATAGTAAACAATCTAAGAAATTTGGAATTCCCTTGTAGACTATGTAGTTATCTAATTATTAGAGGAGGAGATATATTGACAATTTCTTTAACTTATAATGGATCAACCCTTATACCTTTTCTAGAGACTATAAAACCTAGAAGTCACCCCGAATCGACACAGAAGACACATTTATGGGGATTTAAGTGGATATTATAGTGCCTGCATATTTAAAAAACTAAACAAAAATGATATCGATGATCTTTTCTTTTATGAGAATGAGATGGAATATCATATAAGTAGGGCTCTACAATGTGCTTAATATCTGGAAACATGAAATTCATAGCTCATTGTTTCCTCGGAATTATTCAAACCAAATGACATTTTCTTGTATATAAAAGTACCCAAGGGGCAGATAAAGGGTTTTTTACTAGTCCTCGGGTTTAATCTGAATCTCATTATATCCCAACAGGCCATCCATAGATGAGAAAACTTCAGTGCCTACACACGCATCAATAATATGATCTATAAATCGCGTGGGATAGTTATCCTTAGGGAATTTCTTGTTTAAATCCCTAAAATTAGTACAAAGTGATATGGTCCCTTGTTTCTTATCAACTGGAATGGGATTGGATAGCCATTCCATGAGAGATATAGGATATATGAAACCCACCTTCAACATTTTTTCTACTTCATCCTTGACGGTTTCCTCTTTCCATAGATTAATAGATCGAATATTTTGACAAATAGGTTTGACATTATGGTATATTATAATCTCATCCTCTATAATGAATGGGTCAATTCCTATAATATCCTCATAAAAATAGGATAATACATCATGTAACTCCTTAAATAAGGCAGCATAATTCGCAATCTATTTAGGTGAAGAGTTTACTCCCATATGAACATTCTCCATGACATCAGGTTTGGTCGAGATATTGATCGGTATGGTGGAAGATTTTTTTTCATATTCACCTCAAAAAATAGTCCCTCCTTAGAAAAAGGGTTCACATGTTGATCAATGCCTTTAGCTAGTCTCACGTGGAACTCAAAGTTCTCTATCCATCTCAGAACTGGTAGGAATTAATATTAGTGATGTAAGTATTCACAAAGTTTCCTCGGTCCTATCATAACCTCTAGAATGGATTCATCTGATGGTAAAACCAAATCTAAGAAGTCATAGGAATAAGTGAAATTCTCTTCCCATGTGGGAAATTAAGATTCATCTAACTCTTTTGATACAGGAGGAATTGAGATGGAATCAATAGTAGCATCGAATATAGCTTCATAGGCTACTTTTGTTGTTGATAAGAGAACTTTAGGCTCGTCTTAAGAAGGGAGAACCCATGGGTCAGCTCTATCTGCAACTTTACAAATTTTCTTCTCTACATCTGAACTCCTAAACTCTCATTCACTCAACGGGATTGATCAATCAAAGGTATGTTAGAATATCAAGTATCCATACAACCCTTATGAGTATATGAAAGTTGATAAACAATCACCAACTTTCCTTTATGTGGGAACACGAGGAATCAAAAAATGGATGATCAAATAGCCCACATAGCATAGGTCCAAATCCTCCGTAAGAGTAATTTATTATCCATAGGGGCATCAATAAAGTCAATTTCTATAGAGACTATTTTCCCTACTAGTTTTATGTCAAAATATGGAAGGATACCATGTGGGAGAAACGATATTATTCCGTTGAAAGCGATCAACAAAGTGTTAGATGGAAATAAATCACGTGATCCTAGAGATTTCTAACATGAAATAAAGATTACACATGTGGAGTGTTGGGCCTCAAAATTGTCTTTTATAATGGCTTTATTTACATTAATTTCCTGGCCTATTTACTGAAATCGAATACATCTATGTTTAATTTGTCTATCTTTTACTATGTTTTCATCAATTATAACATATAAATGTAAAAGAATATTAATTCATCATTTTTGATGTGTTATTGTATTTAGTGTGTATTTTGGCACTCCATCCAGTCCCTTCTTTCAGTCCTAAGTTCTGCACTGAGTTTTGATGACGTGTTCCTTATTGGTTTCTTGACTTGCCTTTTCTCTATCTTTTGGTCCTCACTGATTCCATACTACTTGCATATACATAACTAGAATCATGGGTTGATGTTAAAACTTTGTCCCATTTGTTATAATAATCAACCCATAGTTACCTACCTTAGACATTAATTTAATCATTTTTGTCTTATTACCTATTTTCCTGGATTCTACTCTATGCTAGTTGCCTTCTACATGTCCTAGAAGTCAACACATGATAAAACTGAGTCATGGAGCACTTGGAAAACATTGTGGAAACCCATTTTATCATGTCTACTTTATTCCAGATTCTCTAAAGTGAATATCTGCTTTTTCTGTAAAGCTGCCTTGTTTTATTTCTTATTTAAGGAAAAGGGAAAGCTAAACTAGTGGTAACTACCTTGTTTTTTTCCCATATCATCCTCCCTCCCTTTCTCCAAATAAAAGCATGTATGAGTTTTTTTTCCATCCCTCTTTCGCTTTCCCACTTGAATTATCCAATTCGTGAGCATCTACCAAGATTTGGAAACTGCTTTATGAACCTATGGGGGATTTGACTAGTTTTGGTAAGCCTGCTTTTTGATTATTTTGAATGGCATATTTATGCATTAAAATATATCATGTAATTATATATTATAGTATCCTATTACTTCAAAAAAATTTCGATTGTACACTTACTCAATACAGATTAGTGTTATGCTCAAATTTCAGTCTCCTTTGTTGTTAATTTTGCATGTTTGATTAGCAATTTTGTGAGTGTAATTGTTCTATCTCTTGGGTTCAATTTCCACATGGTATCAAGGCCTTTGTATATCAATTTCTCTCCTTTCATATTGCTATTGTAGTTTTGACATATTGACTGGGATCATATTATGCTGACTGAAGGGCACGGTTTTTGAGCTATGGACCAATCTTAGAAGATCATCTTGACTCCATTGAATTTATTTGAGTGGAAATATGATATGGAGATATTGTTGAGAGTGAAAGGTTTCCATAGGGTGGCTGTGGCAACTGAGGCAAATCCCAATGCAATTGCAGAGAAAGTCAAAGGGCACAATAGGATGGATGATGCCTATGGTCTTTTGTGTCTAAGCATTTCAAGAGACCTCATTTTCCATCTTGATGGATTGACATCACCTAATGAAGTATGGGAGAAGCTTGTAGATATTTTTTGTAATATAGATGAGATGAGAGGACATCAAATTGAGAATGAGTTGATATCCTTGAGTCCTAGTAGTTTCTAATCCTTGCAACTCTATTTTTCCAAGTTTAAAGCCCTTGTTTTGCGGCTAAAACAGTGTGGGATCGAAAAGAAGGAAGAGAAACTAGTTTTGGCCATACTCTCTAAGATTGTCCCTGACTATTCAATGTTTTTTTCTACCTTCCTTACCACCAAGTTGACAGCTTGAGTGTGGAAGATGCCTAAGCTTGCAGAGTTCATGGAATCCCTCACACAAGAAGAAGTTAAATTGGCAATCATGGGCACCATCATACCTTCCAAAGACCAAGATTTGGTTACTAGAGATTCAAGGGTGGAGTCAAAAAGCAAGAAAAAAGCTAAAAATCCACCTAATCAAAAGAGAGATAGGAACAAGTCTCAAGATGAGCCCCAAGGTTCCAAGAAGAACTCCCTGAAGAAGAAGAACAAAGGAGAAATGAGCAAGTGCACATACTATAGTAAGGGATATCATCCTAAGAGATCGTGTATGAAGAATAAAATTGACATGTTGACCCAAATCCTGGAGGAGAATAACATCTCCCTTCTTGATTGCTCAAAGAAGAGGGAAGGAGGATCAAATTTAGAGGATAGAGATAGAGTACATGCCTTGGTTGCTGGCACATCAAGCTCACCTAGTTTCATCATAGACTCTGGAGCTTCTATGTTAAATTTTCATATGCTAAGCAATAACATCAGTATTTCATTTCATTTTCATAACAAAAGCATATAAACAGGATCACTGAAAGAAACAACATCACAAGAACAACACAGATTTATCCTGGGAAAACCCTAAAGGGAAAACCCAGCAAAAGCTTCCTCAATATAGATGTCCCAAAAGGTAAAAGATAAAACCAGCAAGGAGATCAAAGACTGATCCTACTCCTTCTCCTGGTACTCTTCTCTTCTCCACTAATGCGCTACACAAGTGAGAGTGTGTGTGTTCCAAATGAGGAGCACTCCAGCTCTATTTATATTCATCCGTTCACTTAAGTTAACTCATCTATCATGTAGGCTCAAGTTAAATCATGTAGGATCGAGTTACACATGTAGGATCAAGTAACCACACTTGGGTGCTAAAGACCCACCTTTAAAATTAGAGGGGACTACCTCATGACTCTTATTAGTTATTCTGATTAGGAGCATCAGGGTACAAAGTAATACAAGTGGTTCTCCCGATAGGAACATCGGGGACCACAAAAGATACATATAGAATATTCTTCGAAGTTACAATATTTCAACATTCTAGACATATGGTTTTGAAAAAAGAGGCATTCTCCTCTATTGACATGTCGAAATGTCCACCAATAGTTTTGGGAGATGACTCTCTCACTGACAGTTTGGGAAAGGGAAGGATTGATCTTGACCATGGTAAGTTCAATAATGTGTTGTATGTTCTAGGTCTTACCTCTAATCTCTTGTCAGTGTATCAGATGACTCACACTGGGTCTCCAAAGAAGGTCATCTTCTTCCCTGATAATGTTGAAATCACAGAGATTTTGAATGGTAAAGTCATAGAAAAAGGTGTTGTTGATCACACTTCGAAGCTATACATGTTTTCCCAATTTTTACTGTACTCAAACCCCTTTGCTCTTCTGATTCATGCTAATGAGGCAAGAAAGGTTTGGCATGAAATATTTGGCCATCTTAACTACGAGTATCTTTCTAATTTCAGTGAAAAACATATGGTCATAGGGTTACCAAAGATTAAATTTTTTAAGGTAGTCTATCAAGGTTGTAGCCTAGGAAAATGCCCAAAGAAAAAATATGAGAGAGCTAGTCATGAGAGAACCTCTGCACCGCTTAAGTTGATCCACAGTGACATTGCTAGTCCATTCCCTCATATGTCCATGAGTCAATCCGAATATGCACTGACATTCATAGATGACTTTTCAAGGTATTGTTGGGTTCACTTCCTAAAGCATAAGTCTAAAGTTTTTGACCTCTTCAAAGTATTTAAATCCTTGGTTGAAAACCAGTCTGGGAGGAAACTCAAGATCCTCAAATATGACAATGGTGGTGGGTATGTCAAGTCTGAGTTCATTCAGTATTGTAAATATGCAAGTATTCAGATGCAACATTTGATCCCTTACACACCACAACGAAATGGTGTTGTTGAGAGAAAGAACATGTCATTGAAGGAGATGGCAACCTCCATGATGGAGGCTAAGACTTTGCCACCAAAGTTATGGGATGAGGTTATAAACTGTGCATACTACATCCAAAATAGGGTGCCTTATAAGAAGCTTGATGGTATGACTCCTTTCAAAGCTTGGAGTGGGCACAAGCTGAGCAACTTGAGCACTAACAAATATTTCATTGAAAGAAGTGTTCAGTTCCACGAAGAGCCATTAGTAGCAGTTGAAGTTGGAGAGCCCTCTTCACCACTAGATCCATTGATTGTAAGTGAGGAGACTAATGAGTTTGTTGATTCTGATATTTCTGATAATGATGATTTGATTGCTTTTCGTAACAGTCCTACAAGACCAAAATCAACAGAAAATACCATTCATGCAGCTGGGGAACTAGCTGGAAATCCTAATGACATTAGGAGGACTAGATCTCAATTTGAGAGTGCCCTTTGTGTGAAAGACCCTCTATTTGCTGAGAAGTGCTATCTGATGGTTGAATCATATCCACAGACATATGAAGATGTAGCACATGATACAAGATGGAAAACATCCATGAAATAAGAATTCAGCTCGCTCCAAAAGAACAACACTTGGGAACTGGTTGATCTTCCCCAACAGAGGAAGCTAGATCAATGTAAGTGGGTTTTCAAGACTAAGTTTGCTGCTGATGGTTCACCTTTGAAATATAAGGAAATATTTGTATCCAAGTCTACTCACAAGTACATGGTATTGACTCAATGAAACCTTTGCACCAGCGGCAAAGATGGACTCCATAAGGCTAGCTTTAGCCATTGCAGCTTCAAAGCGGCAGGAGGTACATCACATGGACGTGAAGTGTGCTTTCCTAAATGGAAATATCACTAAAGAGATTTATATGCAAAAACTTGAAGGGTTTGTTTGTAATCTGTCTTTACTATGTAGGTTAAGGAAATCATTGTATGGGCTCAAGAAATCCCCTAGGGCTTGATATGCCAAGATTGATGGCTTTTTACTGTCATTTATTTTTGTTCGATGGAAGTATAATCCTAATTTATGTTTGAAGCTAATTCATGGTTCTTTGATGATTATTGTCTTGTATGTGGATGACATTTTGATTACAGGAAGCTCAATGAAAGATATTTCCTCCTTGAAGGATGCAATGAACCATGCATTTTCTATGACAAATTTGGGATTGTTGAGCCAGTTCTTGGGTCTCAAAATTGCTCAATCCCAACATGGAATAAAATTACATCAGTCCAAGTATTCCTTAGATTTGATGAAAAAGTTCAACATGAAATATTGCAAGGAAAGAAAGACTCCCTTCCTTTCAGGAGTTAAGCTTGAAGAAGCAGGTTCTTCTCCTATGGTAAATAATACATTGTATAGGCAGTTGATTGGGTGTTTGATTTATCTTACACACACTCGACCTGAATTATCTTATGCGGTTAGTGTGGTTTCAAGATACATGGATCAGCCTCATGAGATCTACTCAAGGGAATCCAAAAGGATCCTAAAATTTGTTCAATGAACAAGAACTCATGGGATCTTCTACAAAGCAAAATTTGATCTTAATTTGATTCAGTTTATTGACAATGATTGGGCAGGTGACAACACAAATCTAAATTATACATCAGGATATCAAAAGGACCAAATATCTGGTCAAGCAAGAAACAGAGTTCCATAGCACTCTCATCTACAAAAGCAGAGTATAGAGGAGTTGTAAATGCAACAACTCAATGTTTGTGGTTGCATGGATTACTTGGAGAATTTGGATTTGAATCATAGTTTTCAACTATTATATACTGTGATAATTAGAGCACCATTTGAATCTACAATGATCCAGTTCATAGACAATGAACCAAGCACACTGAGATCCATATGCACCACATCAGACAGCTTGTGCATGATGGTACCATTCAGCTACTCTTCTGTGCATCTTCTATACAAGTAGCAGACATCTTCACCAAATTTTTTTGTGAGAAGACATTCAGAAATATCAAATCACTACTGGGGATTGTTTATCAGGCTATGAAGCATGATTGATGACAATATTTCCAAATTTTCTTTTCTTGTCCATGTTTAAGAGAGGATTTTCCCACTGGGTTTTTGCCTCTTTCCTTGGTTCTATGGACAAGCAGTATGTAAAGGGTGACTAAGCCTTGTTGCTAGGCCCTATAGTATTCTGATATTTACTCATAAAGTTAGGATTAAGGGGGATTTTTATAATAATAATCCCAAGGTTACCTACCTTAGACATTAATTTAATCATTTTTGTCTTATTACCTAGTTTCCTAGATTCCACTCTATGCTAGTTGCCTTCTACATGTCCTAGAAGTCAACACATGCTAAAAATGAGTCATGGACCACTTGGGAAACATACTAAAACCAATTTTAGCATGTTTACTTTATTCCAGATTCTCCAAAGTGCATATTTTCTTTTTCTGTAAAGTTTCCTTGTTTTATTTCTGATTTAAGGCAAAGGGAAAGCTAGACTAGTGGTAACTGGATTGTTTTTTTCCAACATCATCATCCCTCCTTTTATCCATATAAAAGAATGTATGAGTTGTATTTCCATCCCTCTTTATCTTTCCCACTTGACTTAGCCAATTCGTGAGCATCTACCTAGATTTGGAAACTGCTTTATGGACCTATGGGGGATTTGACTAGTTTTGGTAAGCCTACTTTGACTATTTCGAATGGCATCATTATGCATTCAAATATATCATGTAATTATGTATTATAGAAACCTATTACCTTAAAAGGTTGGCTATTGTACAGTTACTCAATACAGATTAGTGTTATGCTCCAATTCCAGTCTCCTTTGGTGTTAATTTTGCATGTTTGATTAGCAATTTTGTGAGTGTAATTGTTCTATCTCTTAGGTTCAATTTCCACACCATTAATTTGTAATGTATTAAAGTAATTGAAGAGGGAATACATTTAAAATATTATGATTTCTTAAACTATGAAAAAAGAAAAATGTTAAATATAAAACCATTCATTATTCAAGTGAACTAAATAGTTCCACTTAGAACTTTAAGAAATGAAAATTTAATATATTTTCAAATCCATATAAAATATGCATTATAAACTTTAATATAAACTTCCATTATAAACTTGTTTAATAAAATATGCATTATTATCAAATCCATATAAAATATGCATCATTTTCAAATCGATATAAAATATGCATTATAAATTTGTTAAATATGCTTAATAAATCCATATAAACTTTAATATGAAATAAAACTTGGAACTGTGAGCCACTTTATTCCACCTCATATAGTCCCCCTTTTGTTTTAGAATAAAACAATGTAAATATATTCTGTTGTCTTTCCATGAACCATTTGTATATTGTAATGCCCTTATCTTCTTTAATCATAATGCCATGATATAAAACTAACGCATATCTTTTTTTGCAGGATTTATGTTATGAACATGCCATGGAATAGTTCACACATGGACATGGAGTAGAACTCTCGCATAGTCATGAAATGGATAGCAATGTAGCAAATAAAATACAGCCATAGTTAAACCAAGCACTCAGCAAAAGAACCCAACACCCAACCAATAGAATTCAGCGATGCATTAAGCTGACTATCTAGCTTGCTCATAGCCAAATAAATAGACACCGCATTCAAATTACTCTCCAGCTTATGATGTGGCTCACCACTTGGCTCATTAATTAAGTACCACACTATTGATAATAAAAGATCTCAGGCATTAAATGTCGAAACGGATTTGCAACCCACCTGCATTCCATGCATTTGTTTGTTGGAGACACTCATCAATTTAGAAGGGTTGTTGTCACAATGCCTTTCCTCACCACCACATCACCATCCTGTGCGCTTGAATGAGTAATGACCTGTGTTCTATAGACTCACCCCTGTGTAATCCTCGCTACCCAACATGCCACCATCATAATTGCTAGAGAAGATAATTCCACATGAAAGGAGGAGCAGGTAGACCATCTCATGCCATGTCCATGCTGAAAAGAACCAGATGCACGTTGGAGGAGATCTGTTCGCGCTGAAGAGGGAAGATGTTGTGCGTTGGAGTTTGATTTGTTAGATGCCTTTATTATTTACTAAATTCAGAGAGAATTTGACATCTAAAGGGTCGATTTGCTCATCTCTATAAGCAACTATATATACTAGCCTCTTCCTGAGAGTTGAGTAGCTAGTCGCAAGCGAATAGACTCTGTAAAAAACTATGTTCAAATTAAATAAAACTCTATTTTCAGCTGTGTATGCATGTTTCAGTATTATGTGAAGTAATTCATTGATATATGCTAGCCTCTAATTGTTGAGAAGGGCCCCTCAACAATCGGAGGTTCTCTTTGTACATATTCAACAGTTTCTTTTCATTTTTTTTGCAGATAAGTAATTTCGTTTTGATGTGTATATATTTAGATTGTCTGTGGATAATGTTTTACTGTTAATAAACTGTAATATTCCTCAGTTTTTATGCTATTTTCCACACAGGCGCCCATTCGTCCCTCTGTGCAGACTATCGTTTTAGCCTTCGCTTCCTCCCTGTGTGTAGACTGTTTTTTAGCCTTCTATTCGCACCTTAATCCAGTTTGTCCTTCAGCCTTTAATTTGAATTTAGATAGAATTTTACATAATCTTCATTCATTTCCAGAATTTCTAATATTATGTTTTGTATAGAAATAATTAGCTAGGGTATAGGATAGTTTTCCATCATTTTACTGTGTTTTGTATTTAGTGGGGAGTCAAATCCATCTTCAGCATTTCATATTTTGTTTTATATTAATGCATAAGATTAATTGTTTCAGTTTTAATAATGATCAAATTCAAAATATAGTCCCCCTTTTGTTTTAGAATAAAACAATGTAAATATATTCCGTTGTCTTTCCATGAACCATTTGTATAATGTAATGCCCTTATCTTCTTTAATCATAATGCCATGATATAAAACTAATGCATATCTTTTTTTTTATAGGATTTATGTTATGAACATGCCATGGAATAGTTCACACACGGACATGGAGTAGAACTCTCCCATAGTCATCAAATGGATAGAGATGTAGCAAATAAAATCCAGCCATAGTTAAACCAAGCACTCATCAAAAGAACCCAACACCCAACCAATAGAATTCAGCCATGCATTAAGCCAACTATCTAGCTTGCTCATAGACAAATAAATAGACATCGCATTCAACTTACTCTCCAAATTATGATGTGGCTCACCACTTGGCTAATTAATTAAGCAGCACAATGTTGATAATAAAAGATCTCGGGCATTAAATGTCGAAACAGATTTGCAACCCAATTGCAGTCCATGCATTTGTTTGTTGGAGACACTCATCAATTTAGAAGGGTTGTTGTCACAATTCCTTTCCTCACCACCACATCACCATCCTGTGCGCTTGAATGAGGAATGACCTGTGTTCTAGAGACTCGCCCCTGTGTAATCCTCGCTGCCCAACATGCCACCATAATAATTGCTAGAGAAGATAATTCCACGTGAAGGGAGGAGCATGTAGACCATCTCATGCCATGTCCATGCTGAAAAGAACCAGATGCACGTTGGAGGAGATCTGTTCGCGCTGAAGAGGGAAGATGCTGTGTGTTGGAGTTCGATTTGTTAGATGCCTTTATGATTTACTAAATTTAGAGAGAATTTGACATTTAAAGGGTCGATTTTCTCATCTCTGTAAGCAGCTATATATACCAGCCTCTTCCTGAGAGTTGAGTAGCTAGTCGCAAGCGAATAGACTCTGTAAAAAACTATGTTCAAATTAAATAAAACTCTATTTTCAGTTGTGTATGCATGTTTCAGTATTATGTGAAGTAATTCATTGATATATGCTAGCCTCTAATTGTTGAGAAGGGCCCCTCAACAACCGGAGGTTCTATTTGTACATATTCAGCAGTTTCTTTTCATTTTTTTTGCAGATAAGTAATTTCGTTTTGATGTGTATATATTTAGATTGTCTGTGGATAATGTTTTACTATTAATAAACTGTAATATTCCTCGGTTTTTATGCTATTTTCCACACAGGCGCCCATTCGTCCCTCTGTGCAGACTGTCGTTTTAGCCTTCGCTTCCTCCCTGTGTGTAGACTGTTTTTTAGCCTTCTATTCGCACCTTAATCCAGTTTGTCCTTCAGCCTTTAATTTGAATTTAGATAGAATTTTACATAATCTTCATTCATTTCCAGAATTTCTAATATTATGTTTTGTATAGAAATAATTAGGTAGGGTATAGGATAGTTTTCCATCATTTTACTGTGTTTTGTAGTTAGTGGGGAGTCAAATCCATCTTAAGCATTTCATATTTTGTTTTATATTAATGCATAAGATTAATTGTTTCAGTTTTAATAGTGATCAAATTCAAAATATTGTCCCCCTTTTGTTTTAGAATAAAACAATGTAAATATATTCCGTTGTCTTTCCATGAACCGTTTGTATAATGTAATGCCCTTATTTTCTTTAATCATAATGCCATGATATAAAACTAATGCATATCTTTTTTTGTAGGATTTATGTTATGAACATGCCATGGAATAGTTCACACACAGACATCGAGTAGAACTCTCGCATAGTCATGAAATGGATAGCGATGTAGGAAATAAAATCTAGCCATAGTTAAACCAAGCACTCAGCAAAAGAACCCAACACCCAACCAATAGAATTCAGCCATGCATTAAGCTGACTATCTAGCTTGCTCATAGCCAAATAAATAGACAGGGAATTCAACTTACTCTCCAGCTTATGATGTGGCTCACCACTTGGCTCATTAATTAAGTAGCATGTTGTTGATAATAAAAGCTCTCAGGCATTAAATGTCGAAACGGATTTGCAACCCACCTGCAGTCCATGCATTTGTTTGTTGGAGACTCTCATCAATTTAGAAGGGTTGTTGTCACAATGCCTTTCCTCACCACCACATCACCATCATGTGCGCTTGAATGAGGAATGACCTGTGTTCTAGAGACTCGCCCCTGTGTAATCCTCACTGCCCAACATGCCACCATCATAATTGCTAGAGAAGATAATTCCATGTGAAAGGAGGATCAGGTAGACCATCGCATGCCATGTCCATGCTGAACAGAACTAGATGCACGTTGGAGGAGATCTGTTCGTGCTGAAGAGGGAATATGCTGTGTGTTGGAGTTCGATTTGTTAGATGCCTTTATGATTTACTAAATTTAGAGAGAATTTGACATCTAAAGGTTCAATTTGCTCGTCTCTGTAAGCAGCTATATATACCAGCCTCTTCCTGAGAGTTGAGTAGCTAGTCGCAAGCGAATAGACTTTGTAAAAAACTATGTTCAAATTAAATAAAACTCTATTTTCAGCTGTGTATGCATGTTTCAGTATTCTGTGAAGTAATTCATTGATATATTGTAGCCTCTGATTGTTGAGAAGGGCCCCTCAACAACCGGATGTTCTATTTGTACATATTCAGCAGTTTCTTTTCATTTTTTTTTTGCAGATAAGTAATTTTGCTTTGATGTGTATATATTTAGATTGTCTGTGGATAACGTTTTATTGTTAATAAACTGTAATATTCCGCAGTTTTTATGCAATTTTCCACACGGGCGGCCATTCGTCCCTCTGTGCAGACTGTCTTTTTAGCCTTTGCTTCCTCCCTCTCTGTAGACTGTTTTTCAGCCTTCTATTCGCACCTTAATATAGTCTGTCCTTTATCCTTTAATTCAAATTTAGATAGAATTTTACATAATTTTCATTCATTTCCAAAATTTCTAATATTATGTTTTGTATAGAAATAATTAGCTAGGGTATAGGGAAGTTTTCCATCATTTTACTCTGTTTTGTAGTTAGTGGGGAGTTAAATCCATCTTCAGCATTTGATATTTTGTTTTATATTAATGCATAAGATTAATTGTTTCAGTCTTAATAATGATCAAATTCAAAATATAAATGAGTATAAATGTTTTCATCTTTTACATGTTAATTTTGTATTGTATTAATAAAGTAATTTTAAATGGTTTGTAATTTTTTAATATAGGTTAAAGTGTTTCTTTATGATTGAATTTATTTTATATTTAGTTTCATATCTTGAATATACAAGCGAGAATTTATATAACTATATTATATTTTTGTACTTAATATGTGTATTGTATTTATTTTCTATTTTAAATTTCTTTCATTTATATTTTGTTATTAAATTGCTTAATGTGTTGTTGAATGCGTGACATTGTGAATAGAGGGTTATTTTATGATAAATTTGTTTTAGGTTAATTAATCTAGTTTATTTACACTATTTTGTTTAGTTTCATTTTAGTTTAGTTCATGAAATTCTTTTGGTTTAGTTTATTTTTATTTTTAGTGTAAATTCTATTTATTTGCATTAGTCTAGTTTATTTTATTTTGAGCTTAGTTTAGTCTCCTTTATTTTTATCTTTAACTTCAATTTAGTTTTATGCTTGTATAAATTTAATAAACTTTGCATGAAATATTCTTAGCATTAGGAAGAGGGATTGGTTTAGACTGTTTTCATTTTTCCTTTTGTATTAGATGCACTAATTTTCATTATTCTAAAAGTTCTATCTTGAAAGTACTCATAGCTTAGTTTAATATAAGTTTACTTTTTAAATTCATAGATTAGTTGCTGATTACATTGGATTTGTTAAATTAGTTTGCTTACATTAGTTTATGATTTCTTGCAAAGTATTTTTTTACACTTGGTCCTTAGATTAGTGTTTCAATTTTCTTCATACAATTGCATAAGTTCGATAACGAGAGTAGGATAGCTATTTAGTTTGCTATTTTGAAAGTATATAGTAGTTTCGCTCATAGAATAAACAAATTAGTTGCTCTTTTCACTTGGAGTATAATTTCATGTTTTATGGTGATTAATCTCATATTTGCTCTCGAAATTAATTTCAGTATTTGCTTTCATAGTTAATCGCATGGTTAAATAGATTCTCATCCCTGCATAAGCATATAGTTCATACATTCATGGAATAGTTTAGTTGATTTGTTATGTATTTTGAATAAGCTAAAATTACTTTCATTAGATTAAATTGGTTTTGGACCAAGTGATCGCTTTCCTATATTAGTTGTTGCAATTTCATTTCATAGAATAGATTAGCATAGCATTAGACTAGTTTGAATAGTCTCCTGCCTTTATAGAATAGATTAATATAACCTTAGATTATATTTGAATTTGTAGTTACTTTTCCAAAGTTCTTAGTTAATTTTCTGTTTTTATAGATAGATTAAACTCTTTCATTTGAATTATGAAAGTTATGCATGTAGATTAAAATCATATAGTTACATGTTAGTGCATTTGCGTATTTAGTTAGCTTAGGTTAGTTCAAGCCTTCAATTCTACACATATTGTGTTTGCATCTCATAAGCTCCCTTCTCGGCCTTACAGTTAAGTGTTGAATTAAATAGTGCATATTTTACCCAACATTTTGGTGTCGTTTCCGGGGAGGTGCTAAAGGGATTGGAGTCTAGGTAGATAGGGGTAGATAGGTTGTATTTACATTACACAAAAATGGGTAGGGGAGAATGGTAAGACGAGAGGTAAGAACCTACGCATACACTATAGTGGGGTGGCCCAAAGCCTTGTTTTTCCTTTTTCGCACAAGTGTCTTTACTTCATGCAAAGTTTGATTTACTTCTCTCAAGTGTACTTTTTATTTCACAAACGTAGATAATTTACTTTTCCATGGTTTAATTTCATGTACGTGTGTCGTGAAAATTTAGGTAGTTTACTTTACTACCATTTACTCTTATACAAGTGTGCAATCTCTTCAATAAGCTTAGGTGTTGCATTCAAATTTGTTACGTTCGATTCATTTTTTTTAGGTGTGTTTACATTTGTCATAAGGTATTTTCTTTTCAAATGTGTGATATGTTTCAAAATTAGATTCTAAAGAAATATGTATATATATATATATATATAAACAAAATTTTTGGGTTCTATCAGAACACCAAAGACTAATCATTGTGTGAAGCAGGACCTGCCAACCGATAAAATAGATTCAAAGGTCCTCATTAGCATGAGATAACTTTCTCAAATTCTAGCAACAAATGGTATCTCGATCTATCTAGAAGAGAAGATATTGACAACAGTTAAGAGCTTATCAACCTCTCCTGAAATAACAGAAGAACCAAAATCCCAAGAACTACAAAAATATGTTCATTGCAAGACTGCAAAAGAAGTTGATAAATTGGGGGTTACATCCGAAGGAGAGAAACCAAAAATTAAAGAGTTCTCGATATACATGACAACAGATCGATCATGTGCTTAAACAACTGCTCAACTAGAAGTAGAGGACCTGTATGACATAGAAAATAAATGTGAGTACCAAGACGACATCGAAAGATGGTTTGAGGAGGTAACTTGACCACAATACCATTCCTTCATTTGACACCTATTGATGCAAAGAAAGGTAAGTTGGTTGAACTTCCACATTCATGTAATCAATGCAATAATCTTTTCATATGTGGATAAAGTTACAATTCTCATTTTGCTTCGCACTTGGTTTAATTGGAAAAGCTCATATACTTGAATAAATACGTTTTCTTTCTTCTTAGGGTAGGGAAATATGTATATAAATAAAATGTTGCATTCTTAGTTTAGGGAATAATACAATTTTGGTTTTTTTTGTTTTCTTTTTCGAATAAAAGAACTAAGAAAAAGATCATGTTAATGACTAAACGAAAACAATTTTACATCATTATTCATTTTCATACATGCATATTTATAATTATACAAGTTACTCAATACCAACTTTAAACCTCATAGGGATCTGTCATAAACTAATGTCTATCTAAAACCTAGAGGTCACTTGTACATCCTAGCTTCATTATGAGGGCATGTTATTTACACATCTTTACTACAGGGTAGCATAAGGGTGAATGAAATTCTTAGTTTGTGGGGAACAATGCTATAGTTATATATGAAAGAGATGAATTTTGGAAGTAGAGACACATTTCACTCATTATCTTATGTCTTCATCAAATTTACACTAAATCCATCAATCATGTGTATCTTTGATTCAGTAGATTCCTCTTGCATAATTTATTTTGGTTCCATGATAATAAAAAAGAGAAGATTAGCTACCCTCCAATCCATATACCATCCCACTCTCTAGCATGGTTTTCATATTTTCTCCCCCACCGCTCCTTCATAGGAAAAATCATTTGCCGAATATCTATATGGACTGGAAACTTTGGGACAAGAGCCTCTGATAGAAAATGAGTTTAAGAGGTTAACACACTGGGGTACTGAACAGGATCACTGGCAGCGGGTACCATCCTGTGGTATTACTAGTTAAAACGAACTAGGTACTAAATAGGCCCGACTGAAAGAGGGGAATCTGCCTCGAAAGGACAGCTTGTTAAAAAAGAGAGAGAAAAATTCTAAAAAAAAGGGAAAAAATATATAACAAATGACTATGATAATAAATGTTGTTGTGGGTCTATTGGAGGAAGGTATGCTTGGTTGATCTAAAGAAAATGAAGTCCATCAATCTACCATTTGAGAATATTCGTAATTTGCACTTAAGACCCTGTTGTGTAAATTCATACAATACCTAGGATATCACTGTCCTAGAAATGGGACCCATAAACTTAGGAGTCTAATGAACTTGAAATGCAAACTTTGTCCATAATTACTTGAATAACGATAAACCTTTCAGAAGTAGCAGGGATAACTAGTTTCCTGTAGGCTTTATTGAGTATCTACACCCTCATTTTTTCTATTTGAACTCAGTCTTACACTAGTGAAAAATGAGAGATTAGTGACCAAAAAAATGACCAAAATATGCATATCAATTACCACTTTTGGTTTGGCGATCGCTGGTGGCTAATTTACGGTCTTTTATTACATGACCAAAATTGGTCATTTATAGCTTGTCGGTTGTTTATTAATTTGGTCGTATATTTGAATCAATGATCAAATATATGACCACATTTATGACCAAATTAATGACCACATGACAAGCTAGAATATGACCAAATTTGGTCGCGTAATAAAAAACCGCAAATTAGCCACCAAAACTGTTTTTTGGTCATTGATATGCGAATTTTGGTCCTTTTTTTGTTATTTATACCTCATTGTTTGGTCACATATCTCTCAATTTTTGGTCATTTTATATGTGAGTTTTGGTCAACAATCTCATTTATTGGTCACTAATTTAGTCATTTTTAGTCATTTTATGTGTGGTCATTATATTTTAGTAGTTTTAATAGTGTCCATTATTAATCAATCTAAATTTTTAATATGATATTATGCTTAAATTAAAAAAAAATCATACATTATTTATCCTCATCTAATGCACATGTGAATTATGCAATGTCACATTATAATTAATTACAACACTTGTAAATAATATCTAATACACATGTAAATCATGCAATGTCACATTAATTAATTAATAATTACAACAATGGTACATAATATAAAGTATAACCATATATGAGTTTTAAACCACATAAATTATATTATATGAAATGTCAAAAGTATTACAATAAATATGAGTTTCCTCAAAAACTCATTCATTTCAATATAACTTTACAGGAAAATCATAACTTTTCAAAATATTACAATGGATAAACCATCCTACTTGCACTTGGCTGCAAAACCATACTTAGATCCCACGTCAATATCTTCAAACCATACTCAGCAATAAACCATACTTATATCCCACACAACAGCTTCAGAACCATACTTAGCAACTTGAAAGCCTCAACAACATGCTCTTCATACTCAATGGTAAAGCCTCAGCAGTAGACTCTTCATACACATGGGCCCACTTATAGTTTGAGCTCACTCCTGCAAAATCCAATAAAAAAATCACTTGTAAAGTAGAAAAACAATGAACCAAATTATTTATAAAGTTCAAGAGCTAACAACAATAACCAAGATCATGTGCAAAATAGAAAAATCTAATCTAACAAATTCAATTTAAGAATTGGTTAAAATTAAACATGAATGGCTAAATCTGCACTATTAGTACCTAAGAAATGTAAAACTCATCTCTATACTAGGAAATGGATTTCAACAAGAAAGATAATCAACAAATCCACAAAACATTTATGCTCAACTGCACAGGTATACACCTGCATACATAGTGCAATCTGTGAAGGAGTTCACCCCTATATGTCATGTGGTTAGTGAATGTCATGACAACTATAGAAACTGAGGAATGATTTAGGAAAGTCTCAAATCCAATGCCCAAAAGAATAAATAATAGATTTCTTTACCTGTGGAATCACCTTTCTGCTATGTATGATTTGGTGCAAAAGTGTAACAAATGCACTCAAATACAGGTTGAAAATGCTCGTGCAACAAAAAACTAAAATGTATGAATTGTGCATGTGAGAAAATCTATATAAACCTACTTTCCCAAATATGCAATAAATATAAATCAAAATAAAAGAGGGAAGTGAAACCTTAGGGGAAGCCGCTTGATGAGCTGGCCTTGTTGGAACAAGAGAATGTGAACTAAAAAGAAGAATCATCCTTTATGGCCCTACACACAACGACAACAGAGGACCAACGTTACAATACTTAGGTAATACCAGGTTGATTCTGTAGAGGATGATTGTATTTATACTATAGGATTTTCCCAAAGGATGGTATCTAAGTAGAGATGGTTCTCAGTCCTCGTCCATGAAATTGCCTTTGTACACCCTAATCATTTGGAAATTTCATACATTGTCATTGGCCTTGATAATAGTGTTTGTTAACATTTGAATATTCAAATATCTACAAATGCTTCAAATCCTATTATGTGCATAATCCTCCTATGGAAAGAGAAGTACGTAGTCAGTATTAAGTTAAATATTTCTATTATTACCAAAGTCAGTATTAGATCTAATACCATAAGTTGCCAAATTATTCAACAGTGACAAAAGATTGCCAATTAATTTACTAAGTTCAAGAAGTACATGAACATTTTTTTCGTTTTCAGCAAAATACATGACCCTAATTACTTGATGTCCCATTTCAAATTTAATATTATGATTTATCTGGTCAAAAAATTATTGTTCTAATTACTTCAGAAATATCCTTAGCTCAATTTCCACAGGCTATCTATAAAATGTATAAACCTGAAAATAACAACTCCAATGATATTAACTTTAAATTTTAAACCAAAAACATTTACAAAAGTGTTTTGTAGTTTTATGTAGCTTATCTATTAAAACTACAATTATAAACATTACATGTTCAGTAATATTGAGAGAAACCATGGAAACCCCAATAGCAACACCATGTTCATTGAAATGGGGACTAGCATTAACCTGCTAGATCATGTGTTCATTGTTTGCGAGTTGAATCGCTACATCTTATGTTTGAGGTTTTGTAGTCTCCAAAGCTTTCAATTTCAACATAACTCCCACAGTTTCTCTATGGAGATTAACCTGCATAACATTAGGATCAAATTCACTTCAATGAGTCCAATCTAAGATAAAAGACAACTGGGAGAGCTATTGAAATGGCATACTACACTTGCACATGCATGTTAAGGAAAATATTATTGCAGCTTTAGCAGAAGGAGTACCCTGGACATGCTAAATGAACTATGTTAGACATATCATATATGGCTTCAGAATTGTTCATCTTCCTTTGATTTGTACCTCATTTTCTGGCTTCGAGGACCTACCCAAAGTGGAAACAATCCCTCTTCCACTAGCAATTCTTATCTCCAAAAGTACTCCTTGTAGGCTGTCTAATAACGTTTTGGCATCCATTCTTATATAGTGCCTCTATTAACCCTATTGGTAAAAGAGGAGTAGCTATAGAACTACAAGAATCTCTCTTAGAATCAGTTAAAGAAAAAAATATTGATCTTCCAAGTGGTGATTATTAATATTGACCCATTTTCTACCTCAAAGGATGTTTTATTAATATTCAAATGGCAAAACGCATATCATTAAAAACCCTTTGAACTTTAAAGTTTGTTCAATTTCTATTTGAATGAGTTTGTGCATTAAACATCTTATAGATGTTCTTTTCTTGGAATGTACTAAGTATTTGTGTAAAAACCCATATTTAATTAGAAACTAAATACTCAATTTACATGTGATCTAACAAGGTTAGAGTGAAGGCCATCAACATCTAGGTCTTCCATTTTGTGTTGACTTCTCATACAATTTAATGCTTGGTCTTGCAGATCTTCTGGATGACAAACAATTTTTTTCTAACCACCCTGGTGTTGTGCCTATATCAACTCCTAAAGTATGTAAAATTTTCATGCCATTATGGAACTACCTAAATATAATTTTAAATAGCATATTTTAGATTGAAAGAGTTTCTGGGAAACTAGTGTTTCATGACTCATATGGATTTTATAACACCATTTTATATCCAATCTTCTTTACAATTTAAAGTCAATTACTTCACCTAGTGTCAGTCTTCAGTGGGTTGAGATAAGTGGTTCTCTCAGTATTACATTGCTGTACTAAATTCAAATTTTATAGAAATAAAGAATCTCTCTCTCTAACAGGTTTTTCCATTCTGGGTTTTACGTGGACAATTTGCTGAAAAATACTTGTGTCTGAAATTTCATGGTGTGCAAGTCTCTTTAATTTTCTTCCTTTAAAAATGATGTTCTTACTGTGTTTCAAAGTCTAAAATTTTTATGTGAAAATTACAGTACTCATTTAATTGGGTTGGGTATTATTTCATTAAATTTGACTTGAAATTGGGCTAGGTTTGAACAGGAAAAAATTTCAATCTGATCCCACACCAATTTGGTTTTTGAACTCCAACCTCATTGTGCTATCAAAGCCTAAAGTTCCTACATGACATGATCCCTTTAGTCCTGTTAGGCACAAAGATCATCCAAGGCTGTACAAATTACTATTACATCTAGTGCTTAATGTTGTCAATTATTTGACATAGGACAATATTAGTACATATAAATGTACATCAATATATACGTACTCAGGGCCATATTTTGTTTTTGCAGTCTTTTGCAACACTTCTCTAATGTCAACTTGATAATTGTTCTAAGGAATTGAATACATAAATATAAAATAACGAACTGTGTACTCAAATCAATGTTTGATCATTCCATAGTATGTTCCTCGGACCATTTATGGGAATGAAGAAGGTCAAGGGACGATACAAGGTCAAAATTTTGAATTTATTAATAATATGGAAGTCATTGTCCAAGTATTTAACAAGTCAAGTATAAAATCTGAAAATTTTAAATGAATACTTTCCTAACAATTGAAGTAAAAATTATGCATACGATATCCTCCTCCTTGTTTAAGCCTTAAGGGGATAATTCCAGTGTATGGTATCCTGCCACAACCAGTCTCGGATTGTTTGGCATTCTTGTAGCCCCACAGAAGATGATTGATTTATTGTCTTGTCACAAAGCATAGGCTATCATTATAACTTGTAGAATGAAGCACGACTATGAGGGACCAACCATATCAGAACTCTAGCTTTAAAGTATGTACTTGCTTTACAAATGCCTTGAAATTTCCAAACCTACCTTAGTTCATGATCTTAGGCCACCCATATTTCATTAAGTCTTTGTTTAAGAGAAACTCATGTGGGTCCTAATGTAAATCTCTTTTGTCCTGTAGTCAAAGGTCTTACATTGAACCATTTCCAATCCTTCAAACTGAGACCTTGCACATCCAAGATTTCTTCTCATGGGATGGTTTGAGGCATGATTCTACAAAGAGATTATTTGTATATTGCATGTATTATGTGCCTTCGGCCATGGATACTCACTCTCCATGGAATTCAGTTTCCTAAAGTCTCGGCACTCAACTACCGCAATGTATGAAAGCTTATTTTGGCAAAACTTTAATGTGAGAAAAAAATAGCTATACATATCTGTCTTGTCTTCAAAGGTTCTGTCTACAAGGGTTTTTCTGCTAAGTCCCTGAAAGTATGAGAGCCATCAGAATCACAATGAATTTTTTTAAATACTAGCTTCCAAGACTCGCACACCTGCTTGAGTCATCCTGACATGGGAATTCTAAAAGTCTTAGCACCAATGACAGTATCACATAGACCAAACCACCCTTTCATTCGTGCAACACACATCACCATATGAATATGATTCGAAGCAAGATTTTGCGAGGGAGCATTCTGAGACATGGATGTTACAATCTATTTTCATGCTAATTTCCCCTCAGTTTTTAGGTCTATCAACCCTATGCCTCACCGACCATTCTTTTTGCATGTAACAAAACTCAAAGTCACATGAACACAGGATCAACCCAACAAATTTGAAGATAAGGAATATCATTTGGATTCAATAAAACTAGGAAAAATTCTAAAATGAAACTGATACAAATAGAAAAAGCTAAAAAAATTGCTAAATTTTTTTATATGAACTCTGGGAGTTTCTAGTATGGACTCATCAAGTTTTTGGTATGGAATTGCCATCTTCATTTATACTAACTGAATAATTGTCAAATCTTGGAAACCCTCCCCACTGTTTACTGAGTATGGCCATCAGAATCACAATGAAGTTCTTTAAATAATAGCTTGCAAGCCTTGCACACCTACTTGAGTGATCCTCACATGGGAATTCTAAAATTCTTAGCAACAATGATAGTGTCACATAGACCAAACCACCCTTTTATGCTTGCATCATGCATCACCATATGAATATGATGCCAAACAAGAGTTTTCCAGGGAGCATTCTGAGACATGGCTGTTACAATCTATTTTGATGCTAATTTCCCTTGAGCTTTTAGGTATGTCAACCCTATGCCTCACCAACCATTCTTTTTACATGTAACAAAAATCAAAGTCACATGAACATAGGATCAACCCAACAAATTTGAAGATCGGGAATATCATTTGGATTCAAGAAAAATAGCAAAAATTCTAAAATGAAACTGATACAAATAGAAAAAGCTAAAAAAAGCTATTTTTTTTACCAAAATAAGAAATTTTTTGTATGGACTCTCAAAGTTTCTAGTATGGACTCATTAAGTTTCTGGTATGGAATTTCCATCTTCGTTTATACTAACTAAATAATTTTCAAATCTTGGAAACCCTCCCCACTGTTTACTGAGTATGGTTATTTCATTTCAGAAGTAAGCTTGATTCAGTGAGTGTTTTGACTCTACACTGAGTCTGTAATAATATTAGAACGACTACAACCTCCAAGAATGCAACATTAATCTACGAAAATGGTTTTGATCCCCACTAAGATCTTCAATAATATTAAAGCAACTACAAAAACCTCCCATGATGCAACATTTATCTACAAAAATGGTTTTTGACCTCTCGGCATGATACTACAGGTATACACATCTTCCTTCCTTGGCTGCTTCAAATTTCTACAATAGCCAAAGAGCTGTCGTTTACTTACCACTATTAATACCCTAGCTTGAACCAATCATGACAAAAAATGTTATATCATTTGCCCCAAGTTTGGCAAGAGTGGTTATCTAATAAATTTAGCATATTTTTTTAAAATAATTGGCAAATTAATAATGTGTTCTATTTATATGACTTCAATCCTAATATTTAAAATGGCCTTTGGATGTTTGAGCTAGTATATAAGCATGTAAATGATCATATATATATATATATATATATATATATATTAATTAGGCACATAGGATCTTGTAGGTTTTTTCATTTGTTTAAAGTTTTTCTACTAACATGGCAGAATAGATGCTAAAGATATTATTACAGAACAACTTTTTTAACTATCACTGTTGCTGGAAAAAATAATATGTGGAAGAGAAATTTAATTAGAATTAGCAGTTAAAGGATTGCATTATAGTCTATGGTGTTTAAGCAAGCATGACATCAACTAGTTGTTCTGAGCAAGGTAACAAATGTTCCTATATCTTGCATATAATTGATAGATAGGTTTTATTAAAAACATTGACCAAGTTAGGGATCTATAGAGTGGAAGACCTACATCAGTAGGTAGCACTCCTTTCTAGGTCTGCAAATAGATATCCATGATAAACAGGAATGTAAATTCAGAAAGTAAAAGACGACCTATGTAGGAGCCCCCAATATACTTAGTTTAGTGATCTCCTTAGGGAGGAGTAGCTTGGGCCTATGTGTATGCTGGCACAAGAGTTTGCCCCAGAGGTGTATTATTTGTGATGGCCATCCTTTATCTAGTTGTGCTGAAGCACAAAGCCATTCTTCCTCTTCCAACACTGAATCCTTCTTGTTGAGTTATATGAAACACTTAGAATGGTGGTGTACTGATCATAGAAACAAGGAAATAGTTATGAAATGCCTTGGAAACCTCCTTGGCTATATCATCATGTTACCTTCATTTGTAAGCTCAAGAAATCACTATATGGCCTTAAACATGCACCATGGAAACCACCAAGATTTGTATAGAATGGTTATGTTCCCTTTCTTTGTAAGCTCAAGAAACCACTATATGGCCTTAAACATGCACACCTTGTCAATATATGGCCTTAAAGAGGCACCTCAATCTCAATACAAGAAGATCCACAATTTCTTTAGTATTTGTGGCTTCACTCACTCTAAGGTTGAGTCTAATATCTACATTTGCCATCAATATGCCCAAACTCTTATTGTTGTGCTATATGTGGATGATTTCCTTCAGTCATGTCACTCCACATCCATGATCACCGATTTGAAGTAGAAACTCAAGGACTCCTTTGATATGATCGATTCAAGATCACTTCTTATAGTCCCACTTTTTTGGGGCTTCAGATTTCTAGGAGTTTCACTAGGATTTTTATTTCTCAACCACAATACACCTTCGATCTCTTGCAATGATTTACTATGGACGAATGCAAACTAGTTGGTATTGTTGTTGCTTTTAAATAAGGTTTCAATCTCAAAGCCCTTCACCCTTGTTTAATGCATCTACTTATCAATCTTTGGTCGATAATTTGCTTTATCTTTACACATACTCATCGAAATATCTCCTTTGTTGTCAAAATGAGTTCCCACTAAATGCATGAGCCTCATAATAGTCATTAGTAGGTCATTAAGGGCATTTTGCGTTGTTTTACAACACCATTCACATGTCATTTTATATTCAACAAGTGCATAAATTAGACTTTTCTCCTTTATTTTGACTCCACTGACCTATTTTGGCTGGGGTGTATCACCTTGCCCATAGGAATTGGATTGTCTGTAATTTCCAATAATTGTGTGTCAATTCTACAGTATATAATACAAATAGCTAGTTCAGCTATTTACCAAGGAATGCAAAATAAAAGGTGGGAGTTGGGATATAGAAAGAGAAATCAAGTGAAAAACTAATCAACCTAACCTATTGCATCCACAACTCAATCTAATGTTTGTGCCTTCTAAGTTGGTAAATTTTAGAATCATCAAATCCAGATTCCACACAGTGACACTAGAACTTGGGAAGGACCAACTAGCATCATGAGCTAAATTTAAGAAGGCGTATATATATAATCTAAATAGGATCCTAGCATACAATAAAACTCCTGAAGGATTGTTCTAATAACAAACCCTTGGCTTATCTAATCAAATGAATAAAATTCTTCAGAAAGACCTAGTAGTATGGTATTTTTATCATGCGTTAGAAGAAAGCATAAAAGGCCAAAGCTCCATAGCAACCAAGGCAACTGAAGTCTGGACTTCATAATTCAGAGTACATTAATTCGAGATGGAATAGCTTCAATGAAAATAGAGTAAATAGAAAGCACCTGAACATGACCATGTGTCAATCAATTTCACTAAGAATTGCTTCTCAGTGTACAAGCTATTATAAGTGATATGCATTACCAGGAGTTCGGCACTGAGTATCATAAATCAAAACTGAGATTCAACAAGCAAAGCATAGAAATTTAGATGCCATTCATTAAGAGACTGAAACCTAGATTAACAAGCACAAATTGTTTTGCATAAAAACCTATTCTATAAATTGAAAAGGATAGGACACCTATGCACCAAATGCCATGCATGCCATTCCCTGCAGGGACTTAACTTTTTGGTGTAATAAGAGATTCCAAAACTTCCTAAGAAAAAAAAACACACAAAAATTGCTTCTACACTCCTGACCTCATTGATCTGAAGGGAATAAAACAGAATCTATGATTAATATACTTCATACTATAACAGAATTATTGTACATTACCACAACCAAGTCTAAATATCAAGGTGACTGCAGGCTAATTAAAGTAGGCTAATTAATGCAAACCCGTAACTATCTTTGAAGTTCACTTCACCTTTCCACTCGCAGCGTAGAAAACATACAAGTTTATATTATGCAGAAAATTTTATCTTAACATGAAAACCAATCTCATGGTTGTAGGAAAAACTAAAAAGTGTGTACCTCATCAAGCACATCAACAAGTTTTGCTTCTTTATTTGAATCTCTTATCTTTCTGCCATACTGAGCTCAGAATTATGGGAGACATTGGTTTCTTCGGCGGAATTTAAAAATCCTGCACTTGTATCTGCTACACCATTCATTATGCCGAAGTCTTTGGTAGTATTCTCTTTGTCAACAACAGTATCAAATAATATCTGTGATTTGTGATGTTTGGTTGACTTGGACCTTCCAAACTTGCTGAGGTTTACAACTTCATCAAGCAACTCCTGTGTTGCTTTGAGAAATTTGGAGCCTCTTAGAACATTAGGGAACCCAATTATGCCACTTGAACTGTGATGTATTTGTTTTCCAACTCCAGGAGTGTGAAGAGAATTTGAAAACCCACCTCCCATCATCCCATCTCTAGCATCCCTGACAATTCTAAATGACTTGTCTTCTGAAGTTGTTTGGGAAACACCTGAGCAATTTATATCCAACTTGGATGAGTGATTTTGATAATGTGACAATTGAATAGTTGATGGATGTTTTGGAGAAAGACACAAAGAAATCTCCTGTCTCTGTCCAGTGGTAGTTGTTGGCTGATCTAACTGCAAACATAGTCCACTGGGAAGTATTCCTGATTGGTCTTCTTCCATAGAGGACATGGGTGGGGGCCTCATTTCTAAATGATCTCTCTTAGCAACTGGTGGATTACCCAGACTAATAGAATTGTTCATTTTTCCACACAGAGATTGATTACTGGATTTTGCATCTGTTGTTTAAAGGAATGTTAGATCATTTCCTCCACCCTGCCAAGAATCATAAGCATGGGTTTCAATGCATGATGTGAGAAGACTTGAAGTGACACTTTTTTGTTCGATCAGAGAAGTTTCTACAGCCCCAGTAGAGGAGTGGTGGGACGGAGAAGTAGTAGGAACCATGATTCATATGAAATGAAGTTTTTCCCCATTGCTGGAAACTAAGGAACTTCCTGTTGTATTGTTGATAACTATTAGCCATGTGGCAGGATTGGGGAATAATGATACTAACCTTTCATCCTTAGGAAATGTCTCTGTAATAGCTCAGAATCCTAGAAATGGAAATTCCTTACTCTCTAAAGACAATGTAATTCTGGGAGTCTCATCAAAGATAACTGAACCTGGTAGTCTATCTAATCTGATGGAGGAGTGTAGTTATTTGTTGCAAAAGCAGGATTCAAAGATTCTTTTACACAGTAAAAACGTGAAACTTTGGAAGCAATACATGAGGATTTTGAAAATCATGCCATTAGCATGGGAGCACTTGCTAGTTAGAGCTCTTAGATGTAATTGAATAATGTTTGAATGTCAATTATGATGAAAGAAGAACATAAATGACCATATTTCACATTGAATTTGAAAAAGATATTAAAGAGAATGAAAATGGTAAGTTTATAGAAGATGAAAAGTCAGAGAAATACAAAAGCACAGAGATATAGAAAATCAGTCATCAGTGAAAATTAGAGTCGTTTATATAAGTGTACTTCTAGCAGCACGGTGGTCAATAGAAAACTTGTCTATGCCTATCATATGATTACCATATATTATTGCCTCCTTTGATAATAAGGGAAACACAATCTAAGATTACCATATATTACTGCCTTGTTTGACAATAAGGGAAACAAAATCTTACTTTCAGTGCATATGGTTACAGGTACAAGCACACAGGCATTAACCAAATATTAATATGAACTCTTAAGAACATGATTAGTGGCTCAAGATGGATACATACATTTGTAGATGCCTATATGGATATTTTGCTAGACTAGGAGAGTTCATTAGTACTGCTTGCACTGATGCAAGCTATTGTATGGTTTCCATGGGTTAGAGGATTTGATGGCTTTCATGCCTCTGGATCGTTTGAAGGTGGAGGGATATTACCAGCCTTATAACTAATGTCAAGAAGAAGAGGCTGTGTTAGGGACAAGGAGGTATAAGGCTTGATTCCATTGCTGTTGTTGATGCTCAAAGCTGCACTCTCATTAATAGTGTCTGGTTGGTTTTGAGGCGCCATGGATGACTTGGACTACAATAGTCCCAATCTCTTTTCTTCACTTTTTCCCCATAGGACAAGGTAGAGATAGAGTCTAATAAGACTTGCTCCAATTATCCTACCATGTATGCAAAAATAAGGTCATCCCATGAAAAAATTATATCATTGAAACATGAGATATATAAAAAGAAATGTATAGGAAATATACCCTCCCAAGTAGAATTGTTCCCCAAGAATAATAGAGGCCAAAAGCCGCAACAACAATAGTTTGTACAGGTTGGTAAACTGCAACAAACATGGGCCCTCCTCTGTCAATGCACCATATCTGAACTGAAAAGCCAATGCCAGAAGTAGCGAATCCCTATGTCCTCATAACAAATCTGTGGTTACAAAATGCTCTTATTGTCTGAACCTAATTAAGTAAAATAATTGCATAGAACTAAATAAGGTGCTATATATAACTTGGGTAAGGCAGGGGCTAGGAGATGTCTAACATTAATCTATCTAAGATATACAAACTACCACGCAACAGCATCCTAAATCATTTCATTTTAGAATGGAGATGGTGGATAAGGGTTTTTAATACCTATGTCAGGGCGCCCGCATTCAAGGGTACAGGCTGAGATTTTCATACAAATGCAAATGATATTTGCAGAAATATACCAAGTTGCAAAAATATTGAAATTTTTAAAGAAAAGTGTTTTCTTTGCTGAATAAATCGAGCTTAAGATAAATATATGCAAAACAAATTCTTTTCCACGGTGTGTTTAGTAAATCCAACCTTCAAAGCTAAATTATTCTAATGAACCAAGTTCGTTGTAATAAATGATGAAAGATTACTGCATATAGAATGGTGAATAGCTCACCTCCAGAATGACTCTTCCAGTGCTCCAAATCAGTCTCGAAGAATGCTACGATTATTAAGAACTGAATGACTCCAAAAAAACATGTAAACGATGTGACTGATAGGCGTGCTCGGTATTTTTTTAGAACAGGCGCCTGCAATGTTTTTTAATAAGTAAAAATATCTAAATCATTGCCAACATGATAGTTATACATCTGAGATATATGCTTTTATTTATATATATGTGTGTGGTGTGTGTTCAAATGGTGTATATTTTGAGATGAGATCTTTTTATAACAAATCACTACATTATTTTTTATAAATGTTGGTTTTTCAGATAAGTTTCAAGAAAAAAACATTTATGAATGTTGGTTTATCAAATCACTACATCGTTTTTCACAATGTTGGTTTATTTTTAGATAAGTTTCAAGAAAAAAACATTCATGTTTGTTTATTTTATCAAATCACTACATCGTCTCTCATAAATGTCGGTTATTTTCATATAAGTTTCGGGAAAATACATTCATGAATGTTGTTTTATTTTATCATACGATTATTGGAAAAAATTTCAAACTGTTTTGAGATTTTACTTCGAGTCTTTTGTAAGAAAAAGAAATGGAAAATCAAAAAATTTATAATAAAACTAAATGTCAATTTCTCATCATTGAGAGAAGAAAACTAGACAAAATTCAGTCATACATTCATCAAAAAGAAAAATAGATATATTAAAAAAATACCGTCAAAATTTTGTTTTAAATGACAAAAATGGCTTCCTGCTCGCTATAAATTTACTCGATGCAATTGCAGCTTGATAGCTAATTATAAATCTACTCATTGTCAACCTGTTTTAGATCTTACAATTGTGAAACCAAAATAAATACCTACGCTTGGAGACCAACTGATCATTACCTGTAAATTTGTAAAACAATCCATCCTGACCACACCAAACAATTTCCAAGTAGGTAAATGCACCCGAGTGTCCAGTTTTCAGTTTTTGCAGATAGATCGTTATCTTGGAATGCCTTAAAATAATTAGAAGTAAACTCCAAGTTTGGCTACCAGAGATGAGTTATTGGAGGACTTTTATACATTGTAATGATGGTGGCACCACTTACACTAGCTACAATCCCTACTATTTTGGCTAGACCATCTCTTCTGCTAATATGGACTTTCTCCAACCTATTGACAAGTATAACACAGGTCTGAATGGATACTAACATAGATGATTATGGAACAAATATGGAGCTGTGATTTTTCTCTTATAGCCCTATTGATCTTTAACATTTTTGCATTGAGAGCCAGTTACATAATCAGGAATACTACCTAAGAGTTGCTGCCATTATAAATGTAATTACAGGCACCGAATTCTGTATGGCTGATGCAAAGGTTGGGGTTGTATAGTACAATCCTAAAAGATAAAATCCTTGATTGGCAGTCATCCTGTGGTGAAAACAATGATTAAATGATGTTATATTGTTATTTCAGAAGCATCCAAATGCATGAAATACGATCCGTAACATGCATTTATTAACTATATAGGTACCGAACGCTGCAATGCTTAACTCACCCACAAAGTGCCAAAAGGAAAAACTATATCAAGAAAGAGAATGTAAAAGCTGGACGTTCCTTCCTGCATATGGAAAGAAATCCACATCGTTATAAAATTATCTTTTATAATAGGATGCATACAATTAATAGAACTAAGCAGCTTCACCAATGAAGCAACTAGTTTTCTGTGAAAGAATAGAATACAATAGTTATATTTACTTCCTCTAAAATATGTAGAGCTGTCAAGAGTATCTTTGGCTATGCGATTGAGTAAAAAGTTATAAACATTGGCAAGTTTACTACCTATCTCAACACTATTTGTATTATTTGTATTTTCAAGTTTTGAAACTTGTTTCTCATTATCACCAATATCTCTATTGTTTTTTGAAGTTTTGAAACTTCACTATCATCACCAGTGTTAGCTTGGGGTATGTGCTTCACGGTTAGGGTTCCTCGAATATTGCTTAGCTGTGTATGTAAAAGTAGAAAAGGAATTTGTTTGAGTTGCCAATGCAACAACAAGTCAAAACAAGATCTCATCATGTGATTAGAGGGAAAGGAAAAGAAATTATAGAGCTTAACCTTTTCTTTGAGAGGCAGACATGATCCAATTGGGAGGGAGTTCAGCGTTTTCTTCAACACTTGAAAGTCAGGCCCATAGAACAATGTGGTGTTCTCACAGAATATGAGAACCCTTCTACCAGAATACTTGGTTATCACTCAATAGTCATAAAATTCTAGGAGTGGAGAATTGGAGTGCGCCGCATGGTTAGGGTTCCTCGGATATTGCCTAGATGTGTATGTAAAAGCAGAAAAAAAGAATTTTCCTGAGTTTCCAATGCAGCAACAAGTCCAAAAAAGATCACATTGTGTGATTAGAGATGTGAATGAAAATGAATTCTACAATCTAACCTTTTGCATTTGAGAGGCACGCCAAACTCACAGGATCGAACTCGGAGTTTTATATTTTTCTTCATCACTTGCAAGTTAGGCCCGTAGAACCATGTGGTGTTCTCAAGCGCTATGAAATCCTTCTACAAGACTGCTCAAAATCGGCCAGCATTATGTTACCAGAAGCACATGTACTCTGGAACCCTTCTCTATGCAGCCAGATTGGCAGCTGCATCAATTCTTCTCCCATTTTACACATGGCAACTTTTCTGCAACCACATCGAGTTTCAAATTCTTAGATGCCTTTGGAGGGGGTAAATGGGGACACTTGGGCACATCAAATTGCTGCTCTTTGTCCATTTACTCTGGATATAAAGTCCCCCACTTCATATCCCCTACATACTCCAATGAGAAAGCAGTGGACTCTAGACTCTAAACTAAGAACTCGCTGCTGCTACTCCTGCGCCTCATCTTCCTCAAAATACAACAATACCACCTTCTCATTGGATTTATGACTCAGATTCGTCAAAATATTTGAAACCCTCAAGGACTCAACTACATCCAATGAAATATGGCGTTCATCTACAACCTTGCTCTCGTCGTGACCTCTCTACTTCTACTTCAGAAAACCTAGATCTGTATTGGTTCTTATTGTCATTTCAAAAACCAAAACAAAATGGTGTATTTACTAAGAAAAAAGTTTAAAGGAACTAGAGGAATGAGAAGGCTACCGGGTTCTCAACGACTCAACTACATCCAATGAAATATGGCATTGATCCACAACCTTGCTCTCCCCGTGACCTCTTTACTTCAGAAAACCTAGACCTGTATTGGTTCTTATTGTCATTTCAAAAACCAAAACAAAATGGCGTATTTACTAAGCAAAATTTTTAAAGGAACCAGAGGAATGAGAAGGCTACCTAGTTCTCAAATGGATTGAACTACTATCAATTGAATCGAGAAGGTGAAAAGGGTTGCGCAGATGATTTAAACCAAGTCCAGTTTCAGCCACAACAACTTGCGATTCAAACCCTTGCTATTGTTAGTTTTTCAACATTAAGCTAGCATTATGTTAGGATCTTTACTGAGAGAATAACAAGTACAGCAATCAAACACAAGAGACAATGAACACAATGGTTTTGATCGGGGAAACCATAAATGGAGAAAACCCCACAAATTCCTCAAAGATAGAATCAACACAAGATGTAAGACCCCAAAATAGTAAGATGCACTCCTGACAGCAGTAGTCTTCTTCTTGTCTAGTACCAGTGTATTTCCTTCCTCACTAATGCGCCACACTTGAGTGAGTGAATGATGTGTGTGATAAATAGAGAGGGTCACTCTCTATTTATATTCTTTCGTTCACTTGAAGTGCACTCAATCATGTCGGCCTCACTTTACAATTACTTACTAGAGCCGACATCTTTATGAGTGTCTAATAACCCTAGTGCCCCAAAACTGTGGGGTCTTTAACAATGACTTGACATGACTTGTTTACATTATTGATCCTCCCGATCGGAACATCGGGGCATGGAAATATGACTCAAATACATAATAGAAATATCCTGGAATAAACATCGGGTTACAATACATAAGATACATAGATGAATACATTCCGAAGTTACAAATACATCAACACTCCCTCTTAACTAGGAAGGTATTCTTTCGACACAATTTTCAGCACTGTTCTTCTTCTCTGTATCAACTGGATCATCTTCATCTTCAAGTCATCTTCATTATCGGATCTCGATCATCACTCGATCTGGATCTCTCGGAGTCATCATAACTAGATCTGGATCATAGCTCGATCTGGATCATCACTGGTCATCATCATGTGTGTACTATCTCATCATAGGAAGTTCTACAGAGCCAGCCTTCTTTCATGTTGGTTGTAGTCCTATCCAACATGTAGGTATTCACCCAGCACGTACATCTGACCTACTCATCAGAAAGGCATGCCCAACACTCACATCTGATCATGTAGTAAACTACAATCACATCAGAAAGGCCCAACACTCACATTCATCAGCATGGTAGGCACATCTACTACCATCTGTGAAATGGATTCAACACTTATATCTGACCTACTCATCAGAAAGGCATACTTCCATCCAGGCGGGAACACATCCTACTCACAGTGATGAAAGATTTCCATACTTTCATCCAGGCTGGAATCACATCCTGCTCACAATGATGGAAGACTTCTATCCACGAGGGAACACATCCTACTCATAGTGATGAAAGATTTCCATACTTTCATCCAGGTTGAAATCACATCCTGCTCACAGTGATAGAAGATTTCTGCACTTACATCTGACCTACTCGTCAGAAGGGCATGCACTCACATATGACCTAGTAAGAAATAAATCCTACACCCTCGTCAGAATGGCCCTGAGTCCGAGACTAAGCTACTTGGTAACGGACCAGGTTCCTCCACTCTCCCGGAGAGTGGGAGTTGCCCTTACATCTATCCTACTCGACAGAATGGCTAGCACTCATATCTGACATGGAAGGAACTAAATCCTCTCACCATGACAGAATGGCTCGGCCCTTACATATGACCTGCTCGTCAGAATGGATATGGAACCTTAGCACTCATATCTAACATGGAAGGAATTGAATCCTCTCACCATGACGTAATGGCTCAGCCCTTACATCTGACCTACTCGTCAGAATGGCTTTGGGACTCATCCTTTTCCCTCAGAGGAAACCTCGATCTGGAGAACACCAAGCTTCTCCTTGAAGTACTTGAACTTCACTCTGGCTAATGGCTTCGTCAACACATTAGCTATCTGTTCCTCTGTCGCAACATACTGGAGCTTCACTGCTCCTCTCTGCACGATATCCTTGATATAGTGGTACTTGATCTCGATATGCTTCGACTTGTCATGGAACACTGGATTCTTTGACAACTTCACACAACTCTGGTTGTAACAATGTATACAAGTAGCATCCAACTGGAGATCAAATATATTAGATAGTAGCTTCTGCAACCATACTGCCTCGCAACTAGCTGAACAAGCTGCGACATACTCTGCTTCAGCTGTACTCAGTCCCACATAGGATTGTTTCCTGCTAAACCAAGAGATCATATCTGATCCCATACTGAAGCAACATCCTGAAGTACTCTTCCTGTCGATGGCACTTCCTTCCCAATCTGAATCAACATAACCCTCTAGGTTAATCTTTTGATTCGCATCGTACTTGAGCCCATAATCAACTGTACCCTTCAAGTACCTTAGAATATTCTTTGCAGTATTCAAGTGAACACTTCTCGGATCTATCAAGTACTAGCTCAAGGTGTTCACAACAAAGAAAATGTCTAGTCTCGTGTTTGTCAGGTACATTAATGATCCAGTCATCTGATGATACATCGTAGCATCAACCGACTCTGATGAAGCATCACTCAATAGCTTCAGGTTCGATGCCATAGGTGTGGCCATAGATTTGCAGTCCATCATCCCAAACCTCTTCAGGATTTCTACTGCATACTTCCCTTGTCCAAGGAATATTCCATCTATACTCTGCCACACCTCCATACCTAGAATGTAATGCATCATCCCCAAGTCCTTCATCTCATACTCAGTAGCAAGCTTTCTCTTTGTATCAGCAATCAATCCATCTGTACCTATCACAAATAGATCATCTACATATAGTAGGAGCATCACTAGGTTGCCACCTTCAACCTTGTAGTAAAGGTTGGAATCTTCTTTACTCTTGGTAAAGCACAAACCGAATAGAAAGCTGTCAATTCTACTATATGAGGTCCTAGGTTCCTGTTTCAATCCATACAGGGCTTTCTTCAATATGCATACATGAGACTCTCTGTCATGTGTCTCAAAATCGAGTGGCTGTTCTACATACACTTCCTCTTCTACTACACCATTCAAGAAGGCAGTCTTGACATCCATCTGGTGTATCTTCCATTTCATTACTGCAGCCAGAGCAAGTACTGATCTGATGGAAGTGTGTCTGGCTACAGGTGCAAAGGTTTCTTCATAGTCTATTCCTTCTTTCTGGGAGAAACCTCGAGCTACAAATCTTGCCTTATACTTTTCAATGCTACCATCTGCAGCATGCTTGATCTTGTAGAACCATTTGGAAGTTACAACTGACTTCCCTTCTGGTCATGGGACAACATCCCAAACATCATTCTTCATGATCGATTGGTACTCTTCGATCATAGCATCCTTCCATTCTTTCTGTTCTTCCGCTTCTTCATAACTGGAAGGTTCTTTATCAATGAAATCACATAGTAAAGCTACATACCCGGAATTGGATCTGGTCCTCTTTCTTTCTTTGTGATTCTCTTCTGGAGCCCCATATCTTTCTGCACCTTGGATAATTTCATGTACCCAAGCAGGTTTCCTCTTATGAGGATTCTTCTCCAGAGGTGGATCTACAAGTCTTTGTGGTTCCTTGAACTCTCGATCTTCTTCTTGAGCTTCTTCGTTCATGATTGTATCATGAATTCTGTGTACTTTTGCTTCTACTTCTTCAGGTTCTTCAGCAGGTCTCTTTCTAGATTTGTTGTAAGCTGTGTCTTCATCAAATGTCACATCCCTGCTGATGTCAATCTTCTTATATCCTGGGAAATATATTCTGTAAGCCTTCGAGCTTTCAGAGTATCCCACAAATATTCCATTTTTTCCTGAAGGATCTAATTTAGTCCTCTTCTCTTTTGGAATGTGGATGTACACAGGACAACCAAATATTCTAAGATGGCTGACTTCTGGTTTCTTGCTGGAGAAGACTTCTTCACAAGTCTTGTTCTTGAGTACTCTATGTGGAGTACAGTTCTGTACATACACTGATTTTCTAGTAGCTTTAGCCTAAAGATGCATAGGTAGATCTTGATCATGAAGCATCGCTCTTGCAGCTTCCATGATGGTTCTATTCTTTCGTTCCACAATCCCATTTTGTTGTGGATTATAAGGAGTGGATAACTCCCTCTTGATCCCTGATTCTTTACATAGCTCTTTGAATTCATTTGAAGTGAATTCTCCACCATTATTTGATCGAATGGTCTTGATCTTCTTTTCACTATGGTTTTCGATCAAGGCTTTGAATTCTTTAAACTTGCTGGATACTTCATCTTTGTTCTTCATAAAGTAAACCCATGTCTTCATAGAAAAATCATCAATAAAAGAAACATAATATGCATACTTGCTTAGAGAGTTTGATGACATAGGACCACATACATCGGAGTGGATGATTTCCAAGATTCCTTTTTCTTTGCTTTCATTGCTTGGAAATGTCTTCTTTGTATTCTTTCCTTTTGCACATCCTTTGCACACCCCATCATGTTTAGCTTGAATTTTTGGAAGACCTTCGACAGCTTTTCTTGCAATAGGTAGTGCTCTGTAATGCACATGTGCAAGTCTTCTATGCCAAAATTCACTTGGATCTACTATGTCATGGACCAAGGCTTGTTTTGGATAGCCCTTCAATTTGTATAATCCTCCTTCTTGTTCTCCAAATACTACCGCATCATCGATAGTCTTTCCTTTTGGCCACATGATGACTTGACTATCTATGAATGCAACCCGCATTCCTTTTGCATCCAATGCTTAAATGGAGAGAAGGTGCTTCTTGAGTCTTGGCACAAACAATACTTTTTTCATTGTTAGAGACTTACCAGAGTCTAGCTTATATGAAGATTCCCCAATACCTTTTATTGGATATTGGTAGTCATCTTCTAGTTTCACCTTGTGAGGTGATTCATGTTCTAACAGTCTTACAAAGGATTCCTTGAATCCCGTCATGTGTTTGGAAGCCCCACTGTCTATAAGCCAATCATCACTACCATGAGTAATGTTACCTGTGAGGGCTGATATCAGAACATATTCATCCTCGCTTGAAGAATATTCACTTTCATATCTAGATCTCTTTCTAGATGGTTCATCATCCTCTGTAGCATGAGTATGATGTCTTGTTTTGATTCTCTTCTTTATTATCTTCTATTTGTTAGGAAAATTCCTTGCATAGTGTCCTGCTTCATCACAAGTATAGCATATGATCCTAGATACATCTCTTCTAGTATTATCTTTGTGACAGTGCTTACCTCTGAAGTGATGAGTCTTATTTCTTGTTGACTTGGAGTGAGTCTTGGAGTGTACAATGAGAGCTTGGTCTTCACTTCCCATCTTCTCTTCTCGAGCTGCTATCTGAGCTTCTTCTTGATAGCATTCTTCCCATAGTCTCCTGAATTTGACTAACTTCTTTCTAGCACAGATTCCTTGAATGAAATCATCCCATTACCTAGGAAGGCCATTCAAAGTAGTCATCACAATCTCTGCATTTTCCACTTCTTCATCAATAGCTTCTAATTGTTCCTTGATCTAAGAAACCCTTGTGAAGTAAGACTGGATATTTTCTACATTCTGAATCTTGACATTCTTCAGTTGGTTCCTCAGGGTCATCTTCCGATTGATGTTCTTCCCTTCAAACAATTTGGTTAGGGCATCAAACATAGCTTTCGGTGTCTTGAGAGAGGACACCTGTGGGATAAGGTGATGCTTAATAGAATCAGCAATGATCCTCTTTTCCATAACCATCTTCTTCTTATGTAAGGCCTTTGCCTCATCTCCCTCTGGAACTGGAACCTCCTAATGAATGTAGGAGTCTAATTCATTTTCTTCCAGGACCAGAGAGATCCTATACTTCCAGGCTCAAAAGTTATCAGCTCCCTCAAGCTTTTCATCAAGCTTGGTATGATGAGACATCTTAAATGAGAACCTCAAATGGAAATACAAAAGATTTTAGATCTTACCAGGTTCAAGATGTCAGATCTGAAACTTGAGTTGAAATACTGTAGAGCTGGTTCAGGAGCAAACTAGGGTTTTTCTTTTCCAGAGTTATGTCCACCCAAATTCCTTGAAATTTGTCCCTAACTTCGATTTTGGGGAGGAGATCAATCCAGGCCTGGGCTCACTGAAAAATTCCTCTTCCATGAAAAGTCGTAATTTCCGACCGCAGTGACAGGTCCAAAACTGAAAAACCTTAGAATTGGATTCTGTTTCGACAGAAAGATGCACCCTAAGGAGGAGAGTTGTTCCACCTTACTTTTTCTGAAAATCTATGGAGGGAGATCCACAAACTAGGAATCCTTAGTTCTCGCAGCTGCACAGTGTCTTCTTCTCAGGTTAGCTCTAATTCCATGTTAGTTTTTCAACATTAAGATAGCATTATGTTAGGATCTTTACTGAGAGAATAACAAGTACAACAATCAAACACAAGAGACAATGAACACAATGGTTTTGATCGGGGAAACCATAAATGGAGAAAACCCCCCAACTTCCTCAAAGATAGAATCAGCACAAGATGTAAGACCCCAAAACAGTAAGATCCACTCCCAACATCAGTAGTCTTCTTCTTGTCTAGTCCTAGTGTATTTCCTTCCTCACTAATGCGCCACACTTGAGTGAGTGAATGATGTGTGTGATAAATAGAGAGACTCACTCTCTATTTATATTCTTTCGTTCACTTGAAGTGCACTCAATCATGTCGGCCTCACTTTACAATTACTTACTAGAGCCGACATCTCTATGAGTGTCTAATAACCCTAGTGCCCTGAAATTGTGGGGTATTTAACAATGACTTGACATGACTTGTTTACATTATTGATCCTCCCGATCAAAACATATAGGCATAACAACATGACTCAAATACATAATAGAAACATCCCGGAATAAACATCAGGTTACAATACATAACATACATAGATGAATACATTCCGAAGTTACAAATACATCAACAGCTATAAATGGGACTATGAATTCCCCTTTTCTCAGTCCCTAATTGACATTCTAAGATTTACCTAGAATCATTGCTTCATTCTTAGTTCTGTAATTCGGATGTGTCTGCACTGGCCCAGAATTCCTTTGCTCAACACTTTTTACAACTGTAGGTGTATAACCATTATGTTGCGAAACATCTCAACAACATTCTTGAAAAACTATTTCTGCTGGACTAGGTAAAACTTAGGAGCTCCTGAACCTGCTTCCTGAATGCTTGTAAAACTAAGATCATTTCAATCACCCCGAGTCCGAGCTCCTCCTCTAGTAACAACATTAATAGTCATACTGGATCCTTCATCCTTCAGTCTAGATTTAGAGTTGATTAGGTGGGCTGCTTATTGTCTATCACGATTTTCCCTTTTAATAATTAGATAAGGACATTCTTCTATTGCGTGAGTGTTCACTTTAAAATGACAACACCATGGTATTATAGGGAGAGGACAATTTCTTGTGAGATGTTATACTTAATCACAATTATAGCCCCAAGGGTTCCGCAAATGATTTAAACCAAGCCCAGTTTTAGCCACAACAACTTGCGATTGGAACCCTTGCTATGAATGGGATTTTGAATTCCCCTTTTCTGAGTCCCTAAATTGCCTGTGGTCATGAGATCTTTTTCACAACCTATGAACTGTACAAAGACTCTAAATTCTAGAGATTTACCCCTTCTCAAGTACTTTGGAAGAACATCACTCATGTAAGTATTTTTTTAGTATTTAAGTATTTTAATGGGCTATGCATTTAAGTTCATGGCTATTTGTTATGTGTTTTCACCCATCTTGTTCATTTCTCTTAATCTATACACATCTGAAGGGTTCAAATGGCCCAAATTCAAATGGCCCAAAAGTATTTCATTATGTTTTGTTTTATATCTTATATTATTTGTTTTATTTCAAAAGTATTTCATTGTGTTTTGTTTTATTTCTTATATTATTTTTTTTTATGTTTATTTCGAAAGTATTTCATTATGTTTTGTTTTATTTCTTATATTAATTATTTTATGTTTATTTTATTTTATGTTTTAGTAGGTATTAAAATTTTGTTTATTTTTTTGTTTATTTTTATGTTGTTATATATATATTTGTTGATTTTTATGTGTGGTAAAAAGTGTAATTTAAAAATTCTATAATTTGGGTTGGAATAGGTAGAATTTTTTTTGCACGGTTTTGAAAAAAATTGATCATAATTTTTTAAAATCCAATTTACAATTATCATTTTTTTGAACTTTTGGCTCTCCGAGGGTTTATGAGGGTGTTAAATCCATTAAAGACAATATCAACAAATTAATCGTGAGGCACAAAATAGGCATATTTCAACGAATGAGATGCAAAAGGCTCTTACTTATCGAAACTTCAACTAAGCGTCGAAAGGGTCAAATGATGACGATTTTGGCCAAATGAAATATGATCATAATAAGTTCGATAAGTTGAACAAAATGATGTAAAATTCAAGACATGGTGATTCCTTTAACAAGAAATGACCAATATCCTAGATACAACACTAACTCGACTATCATGATGATGTAAAAGACACAACTTGGCAAAATTGTCGAAGGGGTTATACAAAAGTGTAAATGGAGAAATGAGACACAGATGTGATAAGCACATCTCCCTAAACATGATTGTGCAGGTGAAATGATTTTACAAAAAAATTCACTAGTTTCTCCTGTGATGTCATTTTTCAACACTTTAGAAACATGTCAATATAGCCGAGACCCAACCTATATTATTTAAGGGGTCTCAGGGGTCTCTATCTTAATGAGAATAAAAAAGGATATAATTAACATATAGCTGGGCTGCATTAATTCAATTTTGTTAATTATATAGGGACGTGCAAATATATATTATATATATGTCAGAATTTACCAATTTTGTTAATTATATTGGTCTTTTTCAGTTAGCTCACTTAAATTTATCAATTTTTGTCATTTATCCCTTGAAAAAAAAATGGTGACCAAAATTTTTGGTCCCTTGGTCACTAATATCTCATTTTCTGCTAGTGTTAATTCATTCATGGCATGGGGACATGCCATACCTTTAGTCTAGGGGAGGGAGTCTTGATTTGTATGGTCTTCATAAGCATGAATTATTACTAGTACCAGAATTATATGTATTAAGAAATATTAAATAATACCAAGTTTTTTTGGTCATCTCATAACATAACTTTTTTTTTCTCTAAGTTTCAGTTTTCATGTAGTAATAAAGATGGATTCATTTTGCTGAATGATTGCCTATAAACTATTAATGATCAAGCAGAGTTTTTGAATAAATGAAAGACCACTTCCGACTCATTTATGGCACAAGGATGTGCCATACCTTTGGTCTGAGGGTATGTTGGGCCTCAAAATTTTCTTTTATAATGGCATTATTTACATTAATTTCCTGGCCTATTTACCGAAATTGAATACATATATCTTTAATTTCTCTATATTTTACTATGTTTTCATCAATTATAACCTATAGATGTAAAAGAAACTTAATTCATCATTTTTAATGTGTTATTGCATTTAGTGTGCATTTTGGCACTCCATCCAGCCCCTTCTTTCGGTCCTAATTTTTGTACTAAGTTTTGATGACATGTTCCTTATTGGTTTCTTGACTTGACTTGTCTCTATATTCTGGTCCTCACTGATTACATACTACTTGCATATACATAACTAGAATCATGGGTTGATGTTAAGACTTTGTCCCATTAATTCGTAATGTCTTAAAGTAATTGAAGAGGGACTACATTTAAAAATATTATGATTTCTTAAACTATGGAAAATGAAAAATGTTAAATATAAAACCATTCATTATTCAAGTGAATTAAATAGTTCCACTTAGAACTTTAAGAAATGAAACTAACGCATATCTTTTTTTTGCAGGATTTATATTATGAACATGCAGTGGAATAATTCATGCATGGACATGGAATAGAACTCTCACACAGTGATGAAATAGATAGCGGTGTAGAAAATAAAATCCATCCATAGTTCAACCAAGCACTCATCAAAAGAACCCAGCACCCAACCAATAGAATTCAGCCATGCATTAAGCTGACTATCCAGCTTGCTCACAGCCAAATAAATAGACAGAATATTCATCTTACTGTCTAGCTTATGATGCAGCTCACCACTCAGCTCATTAATTAAGCTGCGCACTCTTGATAATAAAATACCCCAGGTATTAAACGTCGAAACGTATTTGTAACCCACTTGCATTCCATGGGTTTGTTTATTGGAGACGGTCATTAATTTAGAAGGCTCATTGTCACGATGCCTTTTCTCACCACCACATCACCGTTCTGCATGCTTGAATGAGGAACAACCTACGTTCTAGAGACTCGCCCTTGTGTGCTCCTCGCTTCCCAACACACCGCCATCATGCACATTGGAGAAGATCAGTCCAAGCGAAAGGAGGAGCAGGAAGACCATATCATGCACACATCCATGCTGAAAATAACTAGATGCACGTTGGAGGAGAATTGGTCATGCTGAAGAAGGAATATGTTGTGCGTTGGAGTTTGATTTGTTAGATGCCTTTATGATTTACTAAATTTAGAGAGCAGTCAACCACTAAAGGGTTGACTTGCTCATCTCTGTAAGAAGCTATATATACTAGCCCCTTCCTAAGAGTTGACTAGTTAGTCGCCGACGAATAGACTCTGTAAAAAACTCTCTTCGAATTGAATAAAAATCTATTTTCAGCTGTGTATGCATGTTTCAGTCTTTTTTGAAGTAATTCATTGACTTAGACTAGCCTTTTATTGCTGAGAAGGGTCCCTCAATAACCAAAGGTTCTATTTGTACATATTCAACAGTTTCTTTTCATTTTTTTGCAGATAAGTAATTTCGTTTTTATGTCTATATATTTAGTTTTCCTATAGATAATGTTTTACTGTTAATAAACTGTAATTTTGCTGAGCTTTTATGCAATTTTCCACACGGCCGCCCATTCGTCTCTCTATGCAGACTGTCTTTTCAGCGTTCGGTTCGTCCCTCTCTCCAGACTATTTTTCAGCCTTTTGTTTGCACCTTAATCGAGACTGTCCTTCAGCCTTTAATTCGAATTTAGATAGAATTTTACAGAATTTTCATTCATTTTCAGAATTTCTAATATTACGTTTTGTGTAGAAATAATTAACTAGGGTATAGGATAGTTTTCCATCATTTTACTGTGTTTTGTAGTTAGTGGGTGTTAACACCCAAAAATGGTTAACTACCTCATCTACCCCATTGCATGGCTCATTCGTCCATTTACCCACCATATTTCCTTGAAAATCCCACTAAAAGCCTCC